>VZRU01013556.1:46553-87890 GCA_013398155.1 Pedionomus torquatus
CGTGCTTTACCCCTGTACCTGCAGATTTTAAGGATAACCTCGGCAAAGTTCACGAAGCCGTCGAAGAGTCGGACTTCCTGGCCATCGATGGGGAGTTCTCAGGTGCGGTCATGCCCGGTTTGTGATTGTGAGCGGCGGGGTGATGCCTTGGGGGGTGCGCTCAGGGGATGTGTCCCAGGGTGGGCTTGGGAAAGCTAAGGCCATCGAAAGATGATTAAACCCCTCCTTATATGTGCAAGGGTAAGGTTTTGGTCCAAAAAAAAGGTGCCTGTCGTACTCCTGCTGCTGCTTCTCCCTCCCCACAGTAATATTTTAACATGGGAATTGATTTTCAGCTGCAGCTCAGGGCAAAAGGAAAAGATTTTATATTATAAAATCATATATGTGATTTTATGATATATGTGTTATGAAAGCAAGAGATCGGGATAAATAAGGGAGGCCCTGCAAGTGTCTGGACAGGGAAAGACAGTAGTAAGAACTTTTATGTTTGTAAAATCCAGAGGGCCTTTCCGTCAGGGAGATGCCCTATTAAGGGCTTTAACTTTGGGATACAGAATTCGCTCAATCGTGAGACATAGATGGGATCCGGATTGGCTTTTGTTGGATGTGCTGTGGTTGGAAATGCAGTTGTCAGTATGTATTGCTTAAGGTGTCTAAGTCAGTAGATCTATGGAAAGCACTCTTCCTGGGTTTAGTTTGACTTTGATTCTGCATCGTGTTTTAAAGACCCATCAACGTTAAGGTACTGGTAGATCTTTTCGAGTTCCTGTCGTGTTGAATAGGAACCAGAGTAGCAGAGTTTTGCTGCTAGAACACTACCGTTAAACTAGGTGGCTTTGATGCTAACATACATCATTCTGTGCAGCAGAAAATCTTTTGTGACTGAAATAAGATTTACATGTACTTCAAGTGAGAAAGCCTTTTTTAAATTACCTGTTACTGCATTTCTTTGCTTAATTTTGAAAATGTCACCTAAAGCAAAATACGTACTACTTTTCCAGGGATCAGCGATGGCCCTTCTGTTAGTGCATTAACCAATGGCTTCGACACTCCAGAAGAAAGGTATCAGAAACTTAAAAAGGTAAAGTGTTTACCTTGACTAAAATGAAAATGCTGGGAGAAGGTTAGAACTCATTGGTTCAGAATGGAGACAACGTAGAGGGATATGACAGAGGTCTGTAAAGTTGAGTTACGTGGAGCAGGTGGGGATTGCGTGTTTTGTTGTCTCTACTGACAGAAGAATTGAGGAGTGTTGGGTTAAGCTTGCAGAAGTCATGGTCAGGACAAACAGACAGGATTCCTCACGCAATAGTTAGTAGATGTATAGAACTGGTTAAAGGATGTTGAGGAGACAACATACAGTGTGTGAGGGTCAAAAGGTCAAAACTGTGGTGTTTTGGGCTGCGTTTGGTATTTGGTTTTGTTGTTGTGAGTTTGGGGGTTTTGGGTTTGGTTTGGTTTTTTGTTGTTTTTTTTTTTTCTATAAAAGAAAGGATTTGGAAAAGAGAAACATTATGTAATGCATGCTGTTTCCTGAAGCGTCTAAGGAGCTGATAATCAGTGCTTACTAATATTCTGATAAGACACATTAACCAGTGATTCCCTCATCCTGCACTGCTCCTACTGAGAAACTAGGACAACAAATGATGAAAACTGGGGAAGAGGCTCTAGTTGGAAAAAAAAAAAAAAAAAGCNNNNGGTGTAAAAAGGGGGAAGAGGTTTTGTTGGGAAAAAAAAAAAAAAAAAGAAGCTAGAGGATGCTCTATTCCATTCTTCTGGCTGAGCGTGAGCCTTTGAGAGCTTCAGGGTAACTGACGATTCAGGCTCTGCAGACACAGTCAGTCTCTTGCTCGTAAGAGCTCTGGTGTATTGGAACCCAGCCCCAAGTTCTTTATTGTCACGTTCCTAGAACTTAAATTTTACCAGCTAATTGATATTTTTGATCTTTATACTTCAAGGTAAGAGAGGAGGGCTGATTTTTCCATGTTCTGTTGCCACCCGTTGTATTTTCTGTGTGATAGTGTTGAGTAAATCCTACGTGTTCTTTGTGTTTGAAATGTGTGTTTGGCCCTCAGGAGTAACAAGTCTCTTGATGAGACCCCAACGCTTGTACACTTGCAGTGGTGTTCAGAACCTTTCCAATACTGATCCAACAACTAAGAATTACTAGAGGATATGATGATAAAGTGCCTAGTGACCATGCTTGTACTTCTGTCATGTTACCCGCTGCAGCCACGGGCATTAGAAGAATATTAAATGTATTATTATGTGTATTTGAAAACTATATCCAGCCAGTGTCTCTCTTGGGCAGCTCTCATGCCGCGGGGAATGTGAAGGAACACTGAGAAATTGACTGACAGCTGCTTTGAGTGCAGCATCTGTGTGTGTGAGCAACAGGTGGAGAGAGATGGTGCTGCCCTCGGTTCTGGTCTGTGTACAGAATGGAAACGCAGACTACAGATCACTTTTGGGGCAGTAGTTACGTGATTAAATGGGGATGAAAAATAGTTGCCAAACTCTGGTGTATTTACTTCAAAATTGCCAACAGAACAAATGTCAGCTAATAAGATTCAGATTTGCTTAGTTTTGAAGCGGAGAAAAATAGTATTTATTGTGGATGCACCCTGGTTATCTTTAAACTTACACAATTTTTATTCTCATGCAGAGTTTTCTTTTCCTTTTCAGCATTCCATGGACTTTCTGCTCTTTCAGTTTGGCCTTTGCACTTTTAAATATGATCACACAGAAGAAAAGTATGTTATTCTCTTCTTCCTTGTTTTTTAATTAAGGAATTTATGCAGTAATGTTGATAAGCTGTACTGACATTCAACTCATTTTTGTCACAGGTATATAATGAAATCATTTAACTTCTATATTTTTCCAAAACCCTTTAACAGAAGTTCACCAGATGTCAAGTTTGTCTGTCAGGTTAGTATTAAAACAAGATTTTGTTTGGTTAAAGTATACCTGTAGCAAACTTCTGAAAAGTGTCTCCAGGGAAACTCTGCATCATTGTAGAGGGAAAAGTGGTCGGTTCTTTTAACAGCTTAAAAGGAAGATAAATGTAAGTTTTTCGGGGTTTGTTTTAATTTTCTTTTTGTAGAAGAAATGACCATCAAGCCCTGAAAATGAGCTTTAAAGGAGTATCTTTGACTTCAGCTTTTGAACTTAGTTGCACGTTACATTGTGTGGTTTCTGGAATCAGATATAATATTCCAAATGTGGCAAGATGATTCTTTTTTTTCTTTTTTCCCCTCTGTCTGTCTTGTCTGGCTTCCTGCTCCCTTGCTTTTTCTGTTTGATCCTTTATTCCCATCTGCTTGTCTCACTTTCACTGCTTCCTAGGCAATTGCCTCAATTCTTTTGGTCTCAGATTTGTTCTCCTGAACCACGTTTTGCTTTCTTTAGTTTCCTCTTTCTATATAGCCCATTCTTTCATCTTTATCCCTTTCGTGTATTTATTGTTCTTGTACTTTATTGAAGTTGAAATTAAATAACAAAAGTAGCATAGCCTAAACCACTGTGGCTTCTTAGGGTCACAGACTCAGTTGCTCTTGGTTTCGGACTTAGTATAGTTTCTTAAGAAGTGCACAAATAACTGAATTGATCTTTTTATGCTCCAGATACTCTTGCCAATTGTAAAGTTATTTTCTTTTGTTGCAGAGTTCAAGTATAGATTTTTTAGCAAACCAAGGATTTGATTTTAATAAAGTTTTTCGCAACGGTGAGTTCTTTTTTTGTGTGTGTGTGTGGTTTTTTTCTTTCTATGTCTGCAAAATTTCAGATGATTTTTTTCTTCATTTTCTGCAGAAAGAATAAGACAGCCATTCTTTATACTCTGTTAACAAATAATTAAGTCCTTAGAATTATTCTTTTCCTATCTACTGTGCTGCTACTTACTCCCTTTCCAAAAGTTCATTGTGTAGATTCAACAGAATAGGATTCTGACTTAAATAAGTGCTTGGTTGCTTCTATTTGTTTGAAGGCTAAACATAAATAGAGTAACGATTTCTACTGATCCATTAAATGGTGACAGTAATATTTTAGAAAAGGTTTCAGTGCATTGTAAGTGGTGCTGCTGCAGTTACTGAAGTGAGGCAGATAAGGAAGCAGGGTGCTAAGTGTTTTTGTGATTGTGATCTGCAGCTCTGCAGTCCTCATGCCTTGTGTAGATGAGGCACATAGTTCTTAAAAGTCCAGTGGTGCCACCTAATCTGGTGTGTGCCAGAAGGAAGTCTGTATAGACACGGGTAAAGGATGGGGTCTGGAACAGATGACTGAAATGGAAAGGTATGTTTTGAGCCCTCAGAGGTGTAACACTGGCAGATGCTTGGTTAGTAATAAGTCGTCGTTAAATCATATATCCTTAATTTTTTTCTAATTATGATGAGCTTCTTAATGTCTTTTTTTTTTTTTCCTTAGGAATTCCATATTTAAATCAGGAAGAAGAAAGACGGCTAAGGGAACAGTATGATGAAAAACGGTCTCAGGCCAATGGTGCAGGATCTCTAGCGTACTTTTCCCCTAATGCCACAAAGTGTCCCGTAACAATTCCTGAAGATCAGAAAAAATTCATTGAGAAAGTAGTGTAAGTAAAATTGTTTAGTACCCTCTGATGCTGTTGGAACCAAACCATGAAGAATAGTGACATGCTTGTCTGTTGAAGCTATTTTTATTAGTTTACTAGTTGTGAAATAGTTCTCTTTTTGTAATGCGTGTAAAAAGAAAACAGTAGCTATTGAAGAAAATAATCTATTTCTTCCAGGGAACAGATAGAAGAGTTATTAAAGAATGAAGAAAAAGAAAGTTTGGAACTGGAGCCATGTACAGGGTCAGTTTCTGAAATTACATGTCTTCCAAAAAAACCAATTTGTTTTGGCCATATAGATAGAATCAGGGGAGTGACAAGGAGGGAGGATATCTTTACCTGTCTTAACTGTAGCAAAATCTACATTTGACTTGTCTCTGAAGGTTGAGAAAACACGGTGACTTGTATGGATGTCCTGTTCTGCTTTATGAGATAGAACTTATGCACGTAGAGGCAACATGTAGCCAAGAGGTGTCTTGCATATATGAGCCTCCTTTTGCTATTTGTGAAGTGTTCTGTAAGTCTTGGCTATGCATTTAATAAATTAATTTCTCAAATCTCTTGAAGTATCAGTAAGTCATAGTCGATGCTGGATATTGAAACTGTTTTAGTGGGTCTCCTTCCCAAAGTCTGTTTAGTTTTGGAGTCCAGCTCTTTGGAGAGTACAGTTATTTTAAAAGTGAAAAAAAATAGAAAAGAAAAAAAAATGAATTTAGCAATACTAGAACATTGTGAAGCTGGAGGTAAGGTAACATCACTCGATCTGTGTTCAACAATCATGTCTACAAAACATTTTGTTTATGAGAAGATGTGTGGGTAATTGTACCACATTTAACCCATATACCAGGCGTGCTTAGTACACGTTTACCAGCTGTACCGCGTATGTGCCACGTTTACCGAGTGTAAATGCCTTTACAGCTTGGTGACTGAGCATCAGAACTCACTAAGACCCTTCCAAGCCCATAGGTTCTGGTAGCAGTGGCTTAGGCTTTGGAAATCTTTCTACAAATGAACTGGAGCTGGCTTTGAACATTATTACTTTGAAACACTTTTGCACATAGAATATTGGTAACACAATGTCTTTTACTTTTAGATTTCAGAGGAAATTAATTTATCAGACCTTGAGCTGGAAGTAAGTTACTGGTAATACTGCCTTACTGTATATTTCTGGTATTTCTGATTAGGGAACTGGGTAAGATCTGATCTACTTAACCTTGGAAGTGATGAATTTAGAGGTTTGATTTTTTTTTTATTTTTTTTTTTCCTTGAAGAGAAGACTTCTATAATGTTCTGGAGAAAAATTGCATTAAACTGGTTTTTGATGATTCATTTGAATATTTTAAAGATTAGTATTTATCATTTGTATCTAAAATCTGAATAGAACAGTGCAGCCTGGAATTAGATAGCAAGTGTGACTTACCAGGTTTTTAGAGAACAGGAGGCGCATGCGTTTACACAGATTGTGGGCTTTACTTGAAAAATGGCCAGTTTTGTAATAGGTGCTGGTATCCTCATGGTTTTCTGTTAGATGCCACAAATAACCATTTCTGATGACTTAAAAACCCTAATCCTAGGAGTAATGATCTTCTTTCTTGGCTTACTTTATCCCTCATCTTTGCCTGAATATACCCTCGAGGCCCTAGGAGAAACTGTAAGGCTGTAGAGATGAGGTTTTCGTTGTTCTGACTGTACAAGAAAAATGTGGAAGATAGAGGGGACAGTCTTTGTACATTTAGTTAATTCAGTATTGCAACTCTGTCTGGCACTCTGTTGCTTTACACTGGAAGTGGATAAAATAAAGCTTCTCTGTGTAAAATGGAATCCCAAGAAGGGAGCTTGAGATCTAATCTGGAAAAGAGGTGTCTTCCAGAATTTTCCTGTGGGAATTTTTTAATATATTGCTAGAATATCCATGGCTTGCAGTAGCACATAGTGTTTTGTTTGTCTGACACTTTTTTCTTACATCTTCTCCCAGTGAATGGCCGAGTATATTCCTGAGTTGTTTGGTTTTTTCCTAGTATTCAGCTGTGTTGCTTTCGAGGTATCCAGCTGTGTACGCTGTGCGTGTGTATTGGTGAGAGGAAGGCAAGTTGAGAAGTTAGCAGGGAGCAGGAAACAGTGAGGTTTTTGATTGCTCTTGTGTCCTGAACTCTTCATGGCTCATCTTTTCTGATGAAGTGTTCTGTTGTGCGACAGTGGTTTGATGCATCCAGTGTCTGCGACGTGGAACAGGTTGGAAGTGAGATCTAGGTTAAAAATTACCTGAGAAGTCAGGGTGGAGAAGTGCCCAATAGTACTCAAGTGTGTGTTCTCTAGTACTAGTGTTAGCAGTAGCCAGAGGGCGAAGGCAATGTGCTGGTTCTCCAGTGGTTACATGATTGTGGTTAGTTTATTATAATGGGAAGATTGGAGTAATACCTACTTGTTAAGCAGTGAAAGACCATATTCACTGCCTTTGCTGTTGGTTGGATGCTCTGTGTATGGTAGTACTTTGCTAATTAAATGTGGCTGTGATGGAGCAATGCAGCCCTGTAGCAGAGGCAATAGCGTTTGTATTAATATTTCCTAATGGAGCTTATGTTAGCAGGAAGTTCAGGGTTGTTTATAAATCCTAGAATAAGTGACATATTAAAAGCAGGCGGTCACCAAAGAGGCTCTCTTGTGGCTGTAAGCACGTGAGTTTTCTCACTTGTGTTGTGGATTTCTTGAAAGTAGAGATACTAGATTGTGATGAAATATCTAGATCATGTTTATTTAATATTACTAAGATAAGCTGTAGGGTTCACAGCAATAGGATGGGAAATTGCATAAGAACATACATTTTAGTGCTGTTAGGTAATGTAAGGAGGCCAATCTAACTAGCCTATCGCTTCAACTTTTTCATTATTTTAAATTAAGAAGGAACTTTTCACAGGTTTTTTGCACTTAAGATGTACAGTAACAATGAAACATGAAATTACTGAATCACTGTTGTGGTTTCAGTACACTAAATGCCAAATTAGTAACTACTTCCATTAACTTTTGTTTTGTTTTAATGTAGGTATCCTAAAGGTATCCATGTTGAAACTCTGGAGTCAGATAAGGTAACTAGGCATGTTACTGCCTGTAACTATTTTTTCTGTTTAAAAGAAATTCTCAATTTTACCAGCTCTTCTAACTTCTAGATCTGACTTGAGCTTTGTTATGCAAAACGTGAGACATATGAATGGAATACAGTGAACACATTTCTAATTAGTAAATCTGACCAACATATGAAGTATGTGTGGCTTAGCATCATTTTTTTTTTCAAAAGGAAACTAAGGAGTATTTTAAGATGTAGTGGATCTGATATTCAATATTGGTGAAAGTAGATCTTGATCTTAGAGGAAAAAATAGTGGCCTCACATGTCCTCACTTCCCAGCACAAGCCTCTGCTTCAAAAGATATTTGAAATCCACTGTTTACAAGGAAACACTGATAACCTTTCCTCAGAAGTAAAAAGTGCATTTAGTAAAAGTTAGGTTTGGTGGGTGAATCTAATACAGCTTTCTGAAGTAGGCTTTTGGGAGTAGGTGATAAAGTGGTGCTTACAGTAGAAACAGTCATGTTGCCAAGTAACTGCTTCTGAGGTATGACTTAATTTTCTTTACGATGTAAATTCACAGAAATGTGAAGTGTCTTAAATATGAAGTTCTCAGACTCATTCCTCCAACTATACTTTTTTTTTTTTCATTTTAGAAGGAGAGATATATTGTTATTAGTAAGGTAAATGAAGAAGAACGAAAAAGAAGAGAACAGCAGAAACAAGCGAAAGAACAGGTAAATAAGTTCCACTTTGTTAGTTCACGTGAAACAGGGAAGGGGAGAACCTGTGACTTCGATCCTCTGTGCAGAGTGGTGTGTCAGGGCTTGGGAGCATTTCTCTTTTGTTTAGCTGTGGCTGTTGCCTGAAACTGATCCTCCGAATTCTACCAGACAACTTAGGCTTTGCAATAGAGCAAGAAGAGTTCCAAGACTCTGTACAAAACTTTAAAGAATGAGTGATTGTAGGATACTGAACCAATATTCTGGAGAAGTTAATTCTTCCTGATGGGAATCTGTCATATCAGAGAAGCGCAGCCTAGAAACAGGAAACATCAGTTGACTGAATTTATTAGTACCATTTAACAAAAAGTCTTGCAGAAATTCTGGAGCAAGCTTTTACAACACCTGCATTCACAATCTGTCCTTGGAGTAGTGCTCTGTTACAAAAGTTGCTTGCTCATAGTTGTTTGAGTTAAAATGTCTTGTATAATGAGCGTGTCATTTGACTTTTCTACACAGACTCATGCTGCACGACAAGTACTTTTGCAGGTCGTGTCCGGTGTATTCAGGCACTCTCAGCATTGCTTGTTGGACTTGGTGTTTGTGCTCACTGAGTCTGATGTGCATTTCCAGAAGTCGTAAGACTTGAATTGTGGGAGTTCTTGATCGTGGTCTTGTGATTTTTGTTTCAAGATGAAGTCAGCTTGGGTGGAGAAATAATACTCGCGTGCAGAATGCCTCTTGAGAGGGAAGGAGATACCTAACAGAGACCTCAACTAACGTGACATCTCTTTTTCCGGAAGGCAAGTTAGGGACAATTTATTATCACAGTAGAGTTTTCTGAAGCAATCTTTATAGGTGTATTACTCTGACTAAGGGCATACAGTGCTGCACTAAAATAACAGTCAATCTTTTTATTGAATATCGCTTCTGGTTGAACAAAGACAAATAATGCAAGGCAGAACTTACTTCCCTAGTCCTGAAAAAGAAAAACCTGTTACAAAAAATTCCTGCAGTGAAACTAAAAGAGATGCTGTAGTTGGATGCCCCCAGATCAATCGGAGTCAGCTTAAAATGTGGAACTCACATGGTGTATTATTGTAGTTATATAATAATTCTTAGTTTTGTTTATCTAAACAGTAAAGAATGTTTCTTCTCCAGTTTTAATGTTACCATAAAAGTACAATCTGATTTAATAGAAATAACAATCAGGCTTCAACCTGTTGCATCTGAGAACAATGTATGTTAAAAATACGACTGAAGATACGTAGCTTGATTTCACTGGGCTGTTTGCAGTCTAGTAGCTGTTGAGCACTATTGAAGACATTGCATTGGCAGCCTTGCTCTGCTTTGCATTTGTGGCTCAAACGATGTTTTGGCCACAGCTGAACAGCGCTTGTGCGATGTCGAGGCTTTCTCTCTTCCATATTTTGCCTTCCTTTGAAATTTTGTTTTGTTTTCCCACCCTTCCCTATCCCCCAGGAAAGTGAGCAAATAAAAGGCAGAGTGGGTGTTTGGCTTCTGGCCATGGTCACCCCACCACAATAGCTTCAGAGTTGTCCTACTTTACAGAGAACTGGGGCTGCATCTAAAACTGGAATTCTGTCACAACATCCTGCTTTGACCTCATGTGTCTTCTAAATACTGGCATTTCCTCTGTGGTCTGGTCTTGGTTATGTTTGAGAGAGTTTGAGCCAAACTGGTGTGTCTGCCAGTTGGCAGGTACAGTATTTGTGTCGCTAATGTCAGAATCTTTGCATACAGGAAGAATTGAATGATGCAGTAGGATTTTCCAGAGTCGTTCATGCCATTGCTAATTCTGTAAGTTAATATAATTTTTAATGTACCTTTGGTTGTATAAAAAAGAAAATAATTCATAGAAAGCTTTCTTTTGCTGTTATGTTTTGGAAGATAAGATGAAATGCAAGTTAAATTAGCTTTTCTTCCTTTTTTTTGTTTGTTGTTAACAGAAATCACTTGACTTCAATCTTAACTAGATAGCACCATGTTGTAAATAGCTATTCTAGTGCATCTTCTCAAGACTTCAGTCTGTTGCTGAAGGCTGTGATAAGTGGTTTGGAGTAGAGGGAAAAGAGAGTGACTGCTCTGAGAGAATGGAGGAATCTGTGGGGCAGGCAGAGGGCAAACGGGGAGGTTTGATTTGTTTGTTCCCAGATGCCCTTGGCTGAGATAAGCACCTCTCTCAGATGCTTTCACGTATTGCCATTGCCATGATTGGAAATGTAACTAACGTAATGTTCTCTTCACAGGGCAAGCTTGTTATTGGGCACAATATGCTACTGGATGTAATGCATACCATACACCAGTTCTATTGTCCCCTACCTGATGTGAGTAATCTTCGGAGTGTTCAGATGAAATAAATGCCCTCATGTCTCTGTCTTCAGTCTAATCTCCAAGCTTTCTTGCGAACGGAAGCATATGATAGTAATTAAGACCAGCAGAAAAGCATTTTTAAAAGAATGCTTGTTACTTCTGGGCTATGGCCTCGATGTCTTAAATCTTCATGTAGGAAATTTAATTGGATTGAATTCTTCTCCTTTATGTTTTTAAAATGTTGAAATTAAACATTGGAGTTGAGTTGCGCTTTCTGCTCAAGTCTGTTAGTCCTTCATAAGCTGCGTGGATAATGGCAGATGCATTTAACTGATGGACTCAATAAGGTACTGGTTTGGAGCTTCAGGATTGATGCGTGGCGGTTTTCCCCTGTAGTTTACAAAGTGGGAATACGTGTTTTCATATAATATAGCAAAATGAATTGAATGATAAGAAATCTTGTAGCAGGATGGAATGTTGGAGTAGTTGGAGGGAGCATACTTTCATGTTCAAAAACGTGGAACAGTTCATGGCTGCAGTAGTGGAACAGTTAAGCTTAACTAAGCATATTAAACGCTGGGAACACGTTAACACAGTTGGAATTCAAGGTGTCTAGGTAATACAATAGCATTGGGTATTGGAGGTGATAGAACATTTCTCTTAATCACAGACAAATCACGAGGTGAGAGTTCAGTCACTGTACCTCAGTTTTAGAAGCTGACTGGGTAGTTGTAACTACTGCTATCTGTCACCCAGGGTCTGGCAAACAGTTAATTAATTTGGATTTTATCTCCTAATTTAATCTTAAATTAGGACCTGAGCGAGTTCAAGGAAGTAACATCTTGTGTCTTTCCCCGGTAAGTTCTTTGTTCCAACTTTCAGCTGTTTTAGTATTCTTTTAGCAAGCTCATAGTGTTTGTCCTAGCCCTGTAACCTAGCTGTTACTGGAAATAAAACTGGGAACAAGTTAGATAAATACAATTTTTTGAGTAGACTGTAGCCTTTGTCTCAGAAGAGCAATGCTGTTGTTCTACTTCTTGGCAAAAGATGCAGCTTTCCTACCTCCTCGTTTCTGCCAGGATGATTGCTATTTTGAATCTGCACAACATTTGAACAAGATCTATTTGCTACTTACTGTTTGAATCTCTTGGGATCGCTTAGATGCAGTCCTTTTTCATGCTGGACAAAGCCAAGGAGTGTTTTGGCTGTTCCAAGATCAGAGAATAATTTTTCACCAGGGTGAAACTGCTGTTTCCCAGCTAATCACCGAAATGTTTCTAAGGGTTTGCCAAAGTGGACATTCTTCTATTTCAACTTACTGGGCGCTTACTTTGTTTCTAGGCTATTGGATACTAAACTGATGGCAAGTACACACCCCTTTAAGGTAAATAAATGTAGTGTTGTAGAATGATTTGAAGATACCAGTTTGCTTTAAGTGTGTATAGAAAAAAATATTTTTTTAAGAGAAAAAGGGCTAAATGTTTTGTGATGCTTATTTTTTGTAAAAGAATAACTTTCTTTTTTAACCCCTTACTGAAACCAGACGTTTCTAGAATACAAACGTTTACTTTCATACAAGTGACTCTTTTTGTTTATTGCAGAATTAGCAGCATTGAATTCCAAAATATGCACGGTTTTTGCTACTTATATTGTGATTAGGAGATTATTTTTTTGTCTTGTAAATTAGCACAATATTGCATATCTCTATAAGAGGGGGGGGGAAAGTGTTATTTGTGAACAAAATAGGACCTGGGAGCTGCTCCCATACTCAACACTTTAGAATACTGTGAATACTGACTTAGATTTGTCTAGAAAAAGGTGCTTGAACATCGTCATTAGGTTGCTCTGTGGCCTGCTGTTCAGTGGGTTGTCAGCAGGAGAAAAGAATTTCATGTTTCCCTTAAAACTGCTTGCAGCAGGAGTTTTATTGTTCCAGAGTATTGAGATAAGTCATCATGCTCTCTTGCTTTCCTGTGCCTTGGGAATGAATTAATTAAAAACCATGCTGATGAAGCAGTAGCTCTGTTTCTGCGTACCTTTCTGACTCGAGAGTATTGCATAACAAAAAATCTCATTAAAACATACTTAGATATTTTCAGGTTTGTCTTGAATATGACTATAGGAAGAATAGAAGCTTTTGTGTTCAAAAAACTAATAATCCTGCAGAAGTTTTGCTCGGTACAGTTATGGTGGTATTTGTAATTTTTACACTTGAGTTTTAGGCTGTTGTTGCCAGCTGGTACTTTGGGATGCCAGTGTAGTGTGTCATTTGAGCTCCTGCTGAAATGCAATCTGTATATCTCTTTGTGACATTTCATATAAGTATATATAGGTTCAGTAATGCAACTCAGCTGAGCTGAAGTGTAGGAGAGGCTTTCTGATCATCAGACTTATTTTGCTGTCTTTGTATTTCTTTTAACCAGCAATATTTACATTTCTAAAACTATTGAGGAACGTCTGGTCAGCAAGCACTGAGCATCACTAATATGATCAATATTTAGGATGCTTTGTCTTGCTGTTTCCTGTTGCCTTTTCCCCTGCCACGTGTACCATGCATGGAACCAGATTCACATAGAAATATTACTTTGCCGTAATTCATCATGAAGGTTTCTGAAAAGTATTGGTAAATGCTCGTGACTCGCGGATACCATCTTGTAGGTGAGGCAAGTTAACTGTTTAAAACTTGTCTTGATAGACTTCCCTGGTGTATTAGTTTGAAGTGAGACTATATATAAATCCTTGAGAATACAAGGTGGCAGCAGTCAATACTCATTTTATCCTGTTTGATTTCGGTTTCCAGGGAAAAATGTGCTTAGCATTGGCAGGTGACGGTGTCTTTTCTTGCAGGAGATCATTAATAACACATCCCTTGCAGAACTGGAAAAGCGTTTAAAAGAGCTGCCATTCAGCCCTCCTAAAGTTGGTAAGAGTGTAGCAGCATAGTCTTATTTCTTGAATATTTTCCTCTTTCAGAAGAAAACAAGTGTTTTGATTATTTTTGTTCTTAGTCTGAAATGTAAATTCCTCTATTAATACTTAGTGTTTTGATGAGAGGGACTTTAAACACAGGCAATATACATATAGTGCAGCTGTATTTAGAGCTATTAATGGAAGCCGGTAGGAATCCTCCCACTTTATTTCAGGTAGTAGAAGAATGGATGTGTTCAGTGAACAGCAGTTTCCTCATCTTCTAACGATGGCGTTTTGGTTTTTAGGTTGTTTTTTGATGTGTAACTTGAAATTGTTTTAAAACTGTTTCATTTGGTTATTTTGTCCTTCAGATCAAAGCCAGAGCACTCTAACAAACAAAACCAAGAGTAGTGACTAGTCATGTGTGTTCTAGAAGCTGTTGAAGTTTCTTTAGAGCTTTCTTTGCTTTAAGGTGAACGAAATGGTATTTAATGAAAGGGCAATCTTATCTCAAGCTTTTGGGATTTTCCTTAAGCTGCTGATTTAGAAAAGGGAGAGTAATGCTGAACAGTAGAATATGTTAGAAGGGAAGGTCTCAGTGCTTAGTCAAAAACAAGATGAGAGATACTTTTTTTTATATCATTGAATGTGCAGAGCGGATGCACTTAATCTGCAGTAACAGGAGAGATAATAAGATGGATAATCTACAGCCTTCTTGGACAACGAGCAGGAGCTGTTGGTGCCCAGACCTAAGTAACACCATGTGTATGCAGTGTACAGGAACTGCATGCAGACCTCTTGCTGGTGTATCCTCTGTAGTGTCTTCTCAGGACGTAATGTAATTTGGCAGCTGTCAAGTACTGTTTTCACTGATGTAATATAAAACAGTACCAGCATTTATTTTTTTTTCTTGAGCAAAATATGGCCATACCGGTTAACTGACTCAGAAATGTTAATAGTTCATCAGAGATGATTAATGTGGCTCAGAACACCCAAAGCAAAGCATATTTAAAAATACTAGAATACTTCTGTTAACTGTTCATTTATGTTTTCTTTTGGATGTGTTATCTATTAAAAAAAAAAAAAACTCAAAACAACAAACCACTAAATAATGTCTTTTTCAGTTCAGCCACCGTAGCTTAATGTTGTCTGAATCTCAGACAACTATTTTAAAAGTAAGTATTACAAGGACTCATCTAAAAAAAAGGCCTGATGCTTTGCTACTGTAGTCTTATATATAAAATTTTGATTCAAGTTTCTTATTACAAAATACAACAAGCACATAAGCTTACAAATTTCCATTATATGAGTTTTATGCTAGTATTTCTGTATCGCAGTTTTTAAATCCTGGTGATGTTTCATCATTGTTTTAACTTCTTTTGCTATGGTAGAATGCAATAAATGAAATTATAGAATCCGTTTTCAGTCTGTACCTTCATTTAGTTTTCCAGTTCTATTCTCAGTGTCCCTTCTAGAGGAAAACAAGCCAGCTTTCTATAAGTTGAGGAGCTGGGTACAGAGGTTAAACAGCTTTGATGTTGGGAGTGAGAAAAAAATTAAATTATAAATAAAAAAGTGTGATGTGCTTTTATTTATCTATTACTGAAATGTAGGCATTTTTCAACACTCCTCTTCAGAGCAGTGCCTTTTAAGGTTCGCATTTGCAGAAGTGGTTCAAGGGATATATCTTGAGGTCTTTGAGGTAAACACCAGGCATGATTGTGAATAAAGACATTCTTTAATGACTTAGCTCCATCTTCACTCTTTCAATACCTTGAAAAATCTCACTGTAAATCACTTGGATGGTTAGCAAACAGGTTAACAGGAGCCTTTGCAATTAGCCCGAGTGTCTGTTTTTTATGTGCAAGACGGTGGGGGGGACAAGGCTCTGTGGGAAATCCTGCTGTTGTTATGTTGAGTTAATACTTCACTTTGGCTAAGTAGGTCTGTGAGTTAACAGCTTTTTAATGGGAAGGAGTTTCTATCCTAGGAGCCTATTCCTTGTTTAAAAGCACAAAACAGAACTGTGGCTTTTTTCAGAACTTCTGATAATCATATAAACTTACCCAAATGACGTTACATTCTGACAAAATAGTTGTGTGGGTAAACCCAAAGGGCTGCCTGTAATTTCTGTCACAGCGTGTTTACAAATCATTTTTTTTTCTCCTCAGAAAGCGCAGAAGGGTTTCCAAGTTACGATACAGCTTCTGAACAACTTCATGAAGCAGGATATGATGCTTACATTACTGGACTATGCTTCATCTCCATGGCTAATTTCCTGGGTATCTGTCTAGTCTTTTTTAAATCTTCTCCTTAGTATTATCTGTAGCTGCTTATTACATGCTGAATTTCTTCTTCATTACTCAGGTTCATTCCTCAGTCCTCCGAAAAACCATGTGTCTGCTAGATCAGAACTCATTGAACCTTTTTTTAACAAGTAAGTAGCTGTTGTGTTAAAAGCCCTTCTAAAGTGTGGAAATGTAACGCTACCCTTAGAATATGTCTCTAGCCTCAGAGTCATTGGCTGACTGCATTTTTGTTTCACACTTCAGTTTTGTTTGGCTTTCTGGTTCATGCTAGTGATGCTGCAGAGAGGCCAGGATTTGTAAAGTAAATACCTTTTCTCTTAAAAATAAGGGTTTACTTTCCACTAACCTTGAAAAGGTCACTTAGAAGAGAATCTGCACTGCTTTAATGGCCTCATCCACATCAGTGTTGAGAATGTTTACCGTTTAGAAAATTATTTCTGGAGTAGGCTTTGGGAGTAGTGGAACTGAAGGAAAACTGCTCTTTGTGTTGTAGGACACTCAGGAAATGGTGATAGTTAAAACTGAGTATGCTAAACAGTCTGGAAAACTGAAGTGTCTCTAATGTAATATCAATCCAAATAACACAAAGCTACTGTGGTAACGTTATCAGGGAACCTGTTTTTAAGAACACATAATAAATATATAAGTAGTAGTTTATGCAATGAAGCTATGATCAGTATTTTGCTTTTGAATTGAATCTTTATGCAAATTACTTGAACAAACAGAAGTAAGACTTAAGAGATCTAGAACTTTTTATGCACAGATTTGATTCATTGCGTGTTTAATCTGTAGGTTTTTCCTTATGAAGCTTCTGAAGGTAGTATAGGCTGTCATGTACAGGGAAAGGAGTTGAAGTTAATAAGCTCCTAGTGCTTTAGTCTGTCTGTTTAAATTCAGGAAATCCCATCCTTTCAAACCCTATCTTATAGGGGTTGACGAAAGTAATTATTTCACCTTCAGGTGGCACACCCAAATGAGGGAATGGTCGAGATCAACGGCTTTCAGCTTTCATTGGTTCAGAAATCTAATGCCTGTAGTTCCAGCAGTTAAGAGATTGTCATGACACTGAGACGTGTGAGGCAATAACTCCATATATTCTAGCAGATGCTGCAAATTATATGTATGTTCCTTAGATTGAACACAGACCTGCAGTGACTGCTTGATTTGTGTGTGATGATGATAGAACTGCTCAGCATAATTTCATCTTAAGGTTTATCACAAGGTTATTTTCTGTAACACCAGCACACGCATGTGCCAGTTGAGGAGTTTATTTTTTTCGCAGTCATTAACCAAAATGATTTCAGTGCTTTCTAGAGATGCATATCTACAATAAGTGCAAACAGCAAATTCTAAAACTGTAACAATAATAGGTTAATTATTTCAAGTTAATTAAGTTGTGTACTTCAAACGTATCATTGCTCTAGCAGGGACATTTTGAGAGAGCACCTGCCAAATCTATTCTGGCTTCAGAGTTAACACTGCCTGACTGTAACTAAAGGGAGAGTTACCAAAAAGTTGTAAGGAGAACAAAAGTATGCTTTTGGGGTTCTTTTTAAGCAACATCTGAAAATTACTATTTACAAGAAAAAAAAAAAAAACAATTTATCCATTCTGTCATTATTCAGAACTTCTAGCTTCTTGTTTCAGGAAAGCTCTATATTATTTTTAAATCATGGAAACTTGGAAGACTTGCCATATCTTACTTTCACTTGATCTTAGGAACTTTGCCATATTCTAACTAACATCTGCCGCCTTACCTCAGTCAGAGCTTAGAGATCAGACTGTCTCACCTTTTCCTTATAGGCTTGTATTTTTAAAGCTTCTTATTTACTATTTTGCATTGTAGTTAAAACATAGAATCAGAATAAAAATAATAGGAATTAAAAAAATCAGAATAAGACTACCGCAGGTTTTTTTTTTAATTTTATTTTTGTTTTAAAGAAAAAAAGAGTTAACTACATATTAGAAGTTGGAGCTGTTGGCTGTTTAAGTGTTTAAGTCTCTTGCTCTGAGTATATCTTTGCAGAGCAGATTCTACTGCCAGCACTTGGTCTGTTTAGCACCTGTAAGTAGCATCCAGGGCTTGTGCTGTTGACCTAGTTATCTTAAGGTCCCTAGTAAGTATGTTGCTTCTGGGGCTTTTCTGCAGGATGCTCTGGGCTGCCAGCTAGTTTCCTGCTACACCTAGTTTTCTCTAGTTTGTGGTCTAGAAGCTTTCCCTAGCTGAGCATCCTCTCTTCCTCCTGGGGAGAAAAGTATCTATCTTCCTCCTGAAGTTCTACCTGATCCCGTGGGCAGCAGTCAGAACAAGGAAACCTTTTCCTTTGTGCTGTAGTCATGTTCTTCAAGCAAAACACAAACTGCAACATGCAAACAGTAAGCTAAACAAATGAAAGTTATACTGTCTGTCACAAAAGGTTTTCCTGAAAGGAGCTAAGAGAGTAGTTTATTTAGAAGCAGTGTTCTCAGTCTGAACTGCGGTCATCGTGGTCTTGAAAGTGTTCTTTAAAGCAGACCACTTCATGATTCTTTGGGTTTCTTATAAAGTCGTAATTTCAAGATAAGATTTTGGAAATGTTCTTTGAATCAACTTGTCACTAATGTGAGTAGTGGGAATAAACGCAAAGCTGAAAAACCCAGGTTTGATTTTTACAAAGTTAGCCTTCAGAGGACAGTAATACTTTTTCAGAGTTATTTTGACTTCTTTCATTATGTCAGGAAAGTTATGGAACTTCCTGGCTTGCTATTCAGAGTGGTGGCCAACTCGTAAGTTAATGTTCATATAGGTTAATGATGAACAGAAGTAAAATCTTTAGTTCCAACTTCTTGTACAAACGGAACTGATTAAAACCAGACTTTGCCTTAGGGCTGTTTGGCTCTTTCAGGTGTAATGCAGTAAGTTAGATGATAAACAACTCAATAAGTCAAGAGTTCCAGAGATGCGTTTTGGTAATCTTTATGCTTCATTGTATATTCAACTTCTTTGAAAAACCATGTGAGCAATTTGCTGTGAGTAATGCCTGGTGAATGCTTACGAGTTGAGCCAATGGGACTTTTTATATTGTAATATCTGAACTCTGATGTGTATAGTTTGAATGCTGTATTGTGTTACATACTTTAGAGTTGATTTGAAACTTTTTGACCTGTTTTGTTTAGAGCAAAATCTCCTCTTCCTCGCCTCTCTTCCCCCACTTCTAAGCCCCTCTCAGGCTTTTAATGACAGTTTTATTTTGGATCTCCTTGGTTTGTTTGAATGTTGGCTTTTTCCTTTGATGCAGCTGGAGACAGGGGGTAAAAGAGGTGTAGAGAAATGAAAACACCATATTTTATTGAGCTGAATAGCATGATGATCTGTAGAAATATCAATTATCTTAGGAATATTTTTTTTTTCTTATACAAAGGGATATCAGAAACCAAAATTTGACATGTGTGCAAATAGCTTGGGTTTGTGCTGTGTTTGTGGAGAATGTCCTGCCAGGGAGTTAGATTTTCTGGCATGTATTGCAAATCAGTTAATTTCTCCCTTGGCTTTTCAGTGTACTTCTCTGCAGTTTGACCAATAACTTTTCAATCCCAATGCAGGAGAAACAACTGCTGTCCTTGGGCTTTCAGCAGCGTGTGGTGTGTACTAGCTACTGAGCTGGATTGGGAAACTCACCTGGGTTTGCAAAGACGCCTTTTCTTTTTTTCAGGGGCATCAGTTTCTCTCCACAGCTCATCACACAGCTGTGAAAACTCTCATTCTAGCTCAGTGCAGAAAGTTGATGAGGACTATTTGTACAGTGCTGTGAAGTGGCATGATCGCAGCCTTGCTCTCCTTATTTTACTTGACTTGCCACAGGAGCAAGTCTTGTCTCCCAAGTGGCTGTCTCAAAAGTACCTCAAAGTTTCTTGGACATTGTATATGGAGGAATAGACCTCCATCCGTGTGACCTGGCTGTAGCCTCTGAATGTTGTAGGAAATAACACTGTTTTAGCTTGGTCAGTATTACTATAAACTACATGAATCCACAATTATTTAAAAGCTATGTCATAGCTACGTCTTCACAGATCTAACTAATCTAATATAAAGTAAGGTTTATGTTGTCACACAGAACAACATTATTAGTTTAAATGTTTTTTTCTCCGTTACAATGTCATGATGGCTTTTGCAGTTTTAGTGTTTTAAGATCCGTTCTGTCTAAGGCATCATGCAGTGCTCAGAAAGCGGGAAAGTGTATGTGTATTTACAGTGACAGCTTTTGTAGTATCTACCACATCACTGGCTCTTGCTGTGCAGAGCTGCTACTTTCTAAATGTTCATTTCCCTGCTTGTTTCAATTGTACTCAGCAGGAACAGTTTGGGATTTCTTTGTTCTTGTTTTGTTGAATTAGTAAAATTACTGGCTTGATGCCAATTGACTTTTTGAGTCTGGATTGTTGGAAAATGGATTGGACTTAATTAGAGGGTCTGTTTGTTTTAATATAGTCTAAGATATGGTTGAGATGATTCATTCTGCTGCTTCAGAAGCAACGTCGAAAGCTTATTAAAGATCTTTAGGCAGAAATTTGCTAATGATGCTTTTCTGTTTCTCTTCAGGCTATTTCTTATGAGGGTCATGGACATACCATATCTCAATTTGGAAGGACCGGACTGTAAGTAGCTTATTTCATTGTAAACTTACCTCCATCCTGAAAAATTGTCGGAGCAGGAAGTGTAAAGATCAATTATTGTATATCTAAAACACGGGACAACAGCTGTGTTCAGGTTATTACCCACTTATCTTTTTTTTTTTAATTTTTTTTTTTAATTTTCTTGAATGAAATAGTAAAACCATAAGTTCTTCCACTTTGACTAAAAAAATCTGCCTTATAAAGGGACTGACTAGAAGAAATTAAATTACTGTAACTAATTGTAACAGAGTCTGAGGTTAACAGCTTTATGGTTATTTTGGGTTATTTATTTCTTACCTACCGTACAACATGTAGAGTGAAGTCTTAACGCTCTCCCCCTCTTGCTTCATCCCAGCAGTAAGTAAAGGGTACGAAGTAGTGAATAGCGAGTGGCTCTGAAGGTTTTCTGGCCCCTTTCATTCACAACTGGCGTGCAGCAGTAGCTGTACTTTGATCTAAACATGTGAATTCTTCTGCCACATGAGATTATAGTTACATAAATGGAAAAATATTATTTGAAATATTTTTACATTTCAAGTTATTTTAGATTGCAAACGTGGGTCTGTGATAATACATTCAATGAAAACAGATTTCACTAATAAAGAGGTCCTTACTGATCTGGCATGTTACGCTGTGAAGGAGAAGACTTGAGATGAGTGTTAGTGCTGATGTCTTGTCTTAGGAAATGTAAAGTTTTGGAGTTCAGTCTAGTCCTCAACTAGATGAAAGCTTAATTTTATACCATGAAGTCAGATACGTGAATGTCCTAAAAATTGTACCCATCTGGCAGCAATATTGATGTCAAGACATTTTCTACTCAGCCTGGAGGATGACCGTTTATTAAATGCTAATTTAATAGTAACAGAATGCAGTTCTAGAAAGGTGGAAGTAACTACTAGAGAGGAAAATACGTGCTGTGAGGCCACATATTTAGTTTTTAAATGCAGCTAGGTGATCAGATCACTGAGCTCTGGCTCTGCAGATCTGTTGGGATGATTATCTAATTATGTCGCATATGTCTTTCCCCAACCGTTTGATATTGAGTGGAAGAATGGATGAGTACTTCGGGTCATTGAGAGAATGCCAAAACCACTACGCTGCAAAGATGCTACTTCCACTTGCTAGCCAGCTCACAGGATGGTTTTGATACTTTGCCAAGGAGAGTTGCCAAAAAAGCGTCTGCTTCTGAAAGTCTGTCTCTTTTATCCGAAAGCCGCTGCTGTAGAACAGACTGGTGCAGACAGCAGAATCTGAACCGGGGATGTTTTCTAAGCTTCAAGTGGAAAGTACAACCTGGGGTGGCGTGTTTGGCTGGCTGCTTTAGGAACTTGCATTCCTATTCTGAGATTTAAACTCTGTTGTAGCTTGATGAAGCTGTGTGGTGGTTTGTTGGTCTGTAGGGGCACTTTTGCAGAGAAATAAGCCAAGCAAAGAATAAGGCCACACTTCGGTTACAGATATAATTGGAGGCTTTAAAAAAAGAAAAAAGGTGAGGCACCAATAACGAGGTGACTGTGGTAAGTTTTGATGTATTTGTCAGTGTTACAGATAGTTTGTGCATTTTTTCATGCAATTTTTCCAGAAATAGTGGAGTTCGATAACATATGCTGGGTCAAATAGTAACGAATATGTGAATCTGACTTTAATCATCATCTTTTCTTCCCATGTTTAAAAACTCCTTTTGAAAGAATGAAGTGGCTGCACAAAATTACTGCAAAGCAGAATACGAATCATATATTTCTCACCCGGGAAGGTGTAGAGGTTTAGCAGAGGATTCACAGTGAGTTTAAGAATGAACTGATACTGGAGGATCAGCAGTAGTTCCTTCTCTCCAGTCACCAGTGAAAGGTTGCCATGACATCTGAAACTGGAGCTGTTACAGTCACAGTTCTCCACTGCTGGGTTGCAAACACTTAACCTGTATGGCTGTTCCGCAGGCCGTACGGCAACAAATTGGACTGCATTGGCCTGTTAAAACAACTTGTGGGGTTTTGGTGTTTGGCTTGTATAGTGCTAAACAAAGGGAATTCTGCTGCTTAAAAAATTTTGTGGGTTTTTGGTTTTTGAAGTAGCAGTTTTAAGGAGCAAGACTTCTCCTGTGCTCTCAAAGGGATTTCTTTCTTTATCTACTTGTGTCTCCACTCAATCTGGTGCTCAGGTGCTTGTGTAAACCTGTAATTTGTGAGCAGGAGTTTCTAATATGCTAACCCAGGTTGTTTGGAGTGAAACAGATTAAAGCAGTGACCAGCAAATCACAAGTGGCTGGAGGCTGACAGCTAGAACATCTCCAGTTAGTACTGTTGCAGCTGGAACAGGCTGTATTCCTGCATACCTGTCTCCAGAATAAACTTTGTTTCATCTGATATCATCAGACAGATGAAAAATGTACCCTGTTCTAAGCTGGATGGCTTCTGCTGACCAACTAGATACCAATTAGATAGCACATTACAATGTGCCACAGGGTCATGTTAAAATCATAGAATTGTCAAGGTTGGAAGGGACTTTTGAGATCATCTAGTCCAACTATCAACCTAACTCTGGTTTCAAAAAAACCCCACCACTTAAAAAAAACATCTTTTGAATACCTCTGGGGCTGGTGCCTCAGCCTTCCCTGGGCAGCCCATTCCAAGGCTCAATAACCCTTTCAGTGTAAACATTTTTCCTAATCTCCAATCTGAACCTCCCCTGGTGCAACTTGAGGCTGTTTTCTCTTGTCCCACCGCCTGTTCCTTGGGAGAAGAGACCACCCCCCCTGGCTACACCCTCGTTTCAGGGAGTTCCCCCTGCTCTAAGCTACATACCAGCCAAAGGACACTACTGCTTGCTGTAATTACTAGTCATAACTGAAAAGTAGTAATTGCTAATGCTTAGCTGTGTTTGTGACATTAGCAGTCCACAAGGCTTCCATCAGTAAGCGGTGCAAAGCTGCATCTTAATCAAATGTGGGAAGAAACCCTAGGAGGTTTGCCCTGGTGTAATGGGGTCAAGTACACTTGAGAGTTTGATGTAGCGATAACAAATGGTTGATGGGCTGACTTTGGACACGCACTCTGAAAATGAGGTCCACCTTAAAAACTCGCCTATTTAAATGCTGAAAACTGAGGAGATCAGAAACTAGAAAAGTTTGTACGGCAAAAGAATTCAGGGGGGTGATTGACTAAGATGAAAGTCAGTTCCTAGATTGCTGTACACAAGGAAGAGAGAAGCTCTTCCTGCCTTGTGGTCAGGTTAACATCTGATCATATGAAACTGTGTGTAGTTAACCCTTGAGTAACCTTTAACAAACCAGAGCAGTAAATTATAAAGTGGAACACTCTACTTGAATGTTTCTGCTGCTGTCTAACAGCAAAAGTAAAATGGCAAGGGAAGAGCTAACAATGTGTCACGCATAAAACCAGAAATCTCTGCAGGTATCTATGGAGAGGCTCAATTAATGACTTGTAAATAGTTTCATGTGAAAATGGAAAATACTTCAGTAGTTTTACACCTCAAAATACAGTATTCCACTTACTGTTTTGTAGAAGATTACAGGAATTCACAGGTTCTAAGCTCAAATTCTGGTGAAAGGAACTTCAGTCGCACATACATTGTGGTGATTTCTCACGTACAAATGATCTTTGCTGGTGAGGTGGAAGGTCTGCCTAGCTCAGTAGCCTGCTCTGGTGATGACCAAAACGAAACATGTAGGGGGAGAGAAAGATGTGTGTGAGAGAGGCAGACTTAGAGTCGGCCAGCAGTTTGACTTGGGTTCTCTCTGCCACATTCAGGAAGCTCAAAATAACTTCCAGTGTACACCAAAGACCACTTCTGTGCTTCTTTACGTGGTGGCCTTTGTATGTTAGGTTTTTCTTGATGTAGATTTGAATTTAAACAAAACCCACAAAAACAGCTGTATATTCTAACTTGTACCTCATGTTATATGAAAACTGAGTTGAACGTTGTTTCACTAAGTAAGTTGTATATTGGCAGAAAGTTTCAGTAAGTTGTATATTGGCAGAAAAACGACAACATTAAATTGTTGCTAAGAATTTTTTAAAGCTGGAGCATCAAGAGACTGTTGGTTTTTTTCTTCTGTACTTCAACTTGGCACTAAGGATTTGAAGGACTGGATTTGTGGGTCTTTCCCTCCTTGTGTAATGCCGTTTAAATTTCTTACACAGTTGAGCTAGTAGGATTTAGCACATCCATTTCATGCATAAATGCAGGCACTTTTTTATTGGTGCCTGATGGAGTTTCATACATTTTGGCCTCTAAATTAAAAAAGAAAAAAAGGTAGGGAGAAAGAAAATAAATAGCTCCATCACTAAGTTGGATAACTTTTTTTAGGATATTATATAGGTACCAGTAGTGACTCTTATTTTAACAAATGCTCATTTGTTTTGCAGTGCAGCCCAAACGAGATCACGTTCTTCACGTCACTTTTCCCAAAGAGTGGAAGACCAGTGACCTTTACCAGCTTTTCAGTGCCTTTGGTGAGTGATATAGTCTGTCCTTCCCCATGTATTTTTTTTTTCTTCCTTGTCATTAGCAAGTATTCTAGGTTTGTGTGTTATTTCTAATTTGTAGATGCAGACTTACTGCTAGTGTATGTAATAGTGGATTGCCTTCTGTAATTTTTGAATGGTGTTCTGTGGACTCTCAAGTCATGTGTTGAAAGCGCCTGCCCTAATGAACTGCTCTTTAGAAATCTTCTGGTCTGGTGCTTGTTGAGTATCGTGGCCCTTTGAGCCTTTTCTTTACAGCCTCTCCTGGGAGGAGGTAAGAGTTTATGTAGGCGGGGAAAGGGATTGGGGATTGGTGTGAAAGGCAGATCAGGATTTTGGGAATAAGGTTCGTCCCACACTCTGACTAAAGCCAGACCCTGATTTCCGTGAGTCTAGGCAAGGAAGCAAGCTTGAAAATAGCCAGTTTGATTCCAAGATTGTGAACACCATCCAAGTCAGAAGAAACAAGAAAAAAGCTTTCTAATAACAGGGGGTTCTAGTCCTGTTGTTCCTCTACTATTAGATATGGAGATCCTAATTAATTGACAGTGATCTCCTGATACAGAAAACAGTGGTTATGCTAGGCATCCCTAAATGAGAAAAAGAATGACTTTTCTTACAGTGCATTGGACATTTGTTTTCAAGATTTTTGTTTCAGATTGGTTTCTTGTTACTTATTATTAGGTAAGGTAATGCTTAAAAAAAGAGATTGGGGGGTGGCTTGCAAATTATTTTTAATTACTTTTCTGGGTTTTCGTTTGTTTGTGGGACTGGGGCTTCTTTGCTTTTGTTGGGTTTTGTGTTGTTAGTTGTTTTTTTTTTCTTTCCTAAAGAGGCAGCTTCGTTCCATTTCTTAAAACATTTAATGTAAAACAAAAGTTATTACTCTTACTAAAATATTTTTTGCATGGTCTCCCCTAAATATTTGCTTGCAATATTTACAATGCTTTATTGGAAGCAGTTTATTAATATTATGTGTAATAGACACTTATGCATCTTTCTCAAATTGTGTAATAAGGATTTTAATGGTAAATAGCTTTAGGGAAAAAAAAAAGGCTATTTACCAATGGGTTTACTGGGGGAATTGCTTTTTCATGTCCAGCACTGAACCACATCCCTCAGTGCTACACCTGCACTCCTGAATGCCTCCAAGGATGGCAACTCAGTGATTTCCCTGCGCTTAATAACCCTTGCAGTGAAGAAAGTTTTCCACATACCCAATTTAAACTCCTGGCCCTTTCCTCTTGCCCTATCCCTTGTTATACACCACATTTAGTGACTGTAGCCAGAGTTTGTAATGTGGCACATGAATTCCAGGCAAACTTGAACCTAACTTCCAGTGAAGTAATTGCTGTGGTAGCTGTTAAGGACGTCTAATCACCAGTCGACGGGTGGGAGTCCCTCAGTGTACCCAGTCTGTCGCTCCTGTGCTTGCTGTGCGCCACCACGCTAGTGTACAGAATGACACTGTTCTCCTCTTCACCTGGAGCTGTGACTCGGTCTGTGTGGGGTCTCTGAACCCGTATCAAATCCACTCAGTTCCTTCCGACTCTTCAATCTGTACTGCGCCTTGGTGCCAGTGTAATTCTGGACAGGTTTTAATATTCACTACTGGAAAATCTGGAATGTGAGAATGTTTCTCGCCCCTGTAACAGCAACTCTAGAAAAATCTCAGTAATTTTCTACAATGTGATTTCGACACCGTTTCTTAAAGACTCGGCCGTGTAGCTGCTCTCCTGTCACCTCTTCCCCTTCGGTGTTGGTGTGAAAGGCAAGCACAGACGGCTGCCGCCAGGGGTCACACGCATCCCTTCAGAAATTCCCATTTCTCACTTCTCTGGATGTCAGAGCTGAATGTTTTCATACCTGTATTTACAAACTCCTGGTGTTGCTCCAAGCCCCATCCAGCCTGGCCTTGAACCCCGCCAGGGATGGGGCAGCCACAGCTTCTCTGGGCAACCTCTTCCAGTGCCTCACCACCCTCACAGCAAAGAAGTTCTTCCTAAGATCCAATCTAAATCTCCCCTCTTTCAGTCTAAAACCATTCCCCCTTGTCCTGTCCCTCCACTCCCTGACCAAGAGTCCCTCTCCAGCTCTCCTGGAGCTCCCTTCAGATCCTGGAAGGCTGCTCCAAGGTCTCGCCAGAGCCTTCTCTTCTCCAGGCTGAGCAGCCCAAGCTCCCTCAGCCTGTCAATATTGTACTTCAAATGCAGATGCATTTATTTTTCAGATCTTTATTGCCCTTTGACCATACTTTTGAAGTGCGCAGTGTTTACCGAGTGTTTAGCCATATTGCTTAATGATCTAATTTATTAATCTTCTCTCTCTTAAATTCTTAATAATAATTAAATTTGACATAGTCTGAAAGGAGTGTTGGAGAGCGTGGAGAATTGCATAAAGGCATTTGTTGCAGTTCCCTTCAGATTGCAGCTGTGTTCATTATTTAATGTTTGACCTGTACTTAAATTTACCTGTTTAAAATGTACAAATCAGAGTATAAAGGCAGCATACTTTGGCAGGTATCGAAATCCTTAACCATCTAGAATACCAAAGTCATTTGGAGTGCAGCATCCTTTCTGCAGTAATGATAATGATCTGATACTGAAATGATGTGCCTATTGATGTGCCAACTGAAATGTCCAACCTGTTGGATTTTTATTTAGTTAGTTTTAATTGGTACTTAGTGAAAACGTGAACACTGAAGTCCCTTTGAGTAGCAGCTGAACTCCTTCAGGAGATTTTAGTCTATTACTGATCCTCTGATATTTAACACTAGGTGCAATTGCAAGATTTAAAGGTGCAATTGCAAGATGTTCAGCAGAATTTTTCTTTCTAATCTTTCTTTTGGTCTTTTAATGGTAGATGTGGAATTAATGATCTATATATACAAGAAAGGGACAGAATCTGGACAGTAATTCTGTGTTGAAGAATTACAGAAGAGTATGGTGGTTTAGAAAATTTTCTAATTAGTAATGTGAAAAGGGAGGACTTGAAACTCAAATTCAGGGCAGTAATTTGTCAGTGCACTTGGCACAGTGTTAAACTGGGCAGTAATTTCTAATATTAGAAGGAAGCTTGGTGTTGGGGTCCTACCAAATGTGCTACGATTTTGAGTTGGGATCATAAATCAGCTTGGGCTGTTCCTGTGTTATGAAATGTTGTGTCCTGCCAAAAGCACATTTTCCCTGCAGTGAAGACCCTTACCCACAGGCAGCAAAGATCTATGTTCTTCTAAGAGTGCATTATTAGAAATTGAATTCATTTGCCCTACAAAGAGTCTAAAGAAATTCTAATGTTTAACTTCTCAGTGTAGGCTCTTCTTAATAGCAGCCTTAGCCCTTCAATAGAGGGAAATGTCAGAAACCATGCTGAATTAATTATGATTTTGGCAGTGATCAAAATGATTATTAACTTGAAGTCCCAAATAAGAGCTATTCAAAGGTATAGCATGCAAACTAAATCTAACTAGGCTTTTGTTTTTTTATTATTAGAAAATCTGTTTATTTTCTGGCTGGATTTCAAAAGAGACTTCTATAACCTTGTAACCTGTAGGCTAAATTAGATTTAAATAGATTAAACATCTGAAAATAAAATGCATTTTAAGCCATTTTGCTTCATTGTTTTTAACCTTGTAATGTCTGAAGGTTAAATGGTGGTGTAACATTATGAGTAACTTCATTTCCTAGTCTGCCTGCCTGAATCAAAATTGCACCAATTTTCGGTATCTGAATCATACAAACAGCAGAGTGCTTAGACGAGGACAGGAGTTGTAAATGGATTTCAGACTATAAGAAGACCCCGTGCCTGGAGTAGGAATCTTTTCCTCTGCTTCGGCTTGATTATGAGCTCCTTCAGCGTTTACATGACAGCCGTTGACATAGAAAATGGAATGACTGCTTGATGAATGGAGGAACTTATTTCCAGTCACTGTTCCATAGTCACAACTTCCCAATGAGGTCCCTGATTTCATGCATTTGTCCTCATATTTACTCAAGCTTTCGTTTGCATTCAGGAAACAGCATGTAGAATAGTTTGATCCAAACAAACCAGGGTTTGAAGAAATAATACAGGAGTTCACTTGTGTGGACAATCTTCCCTGACCCCTGTCCTGCTCTACTGGAATTCCTTATCTTGGGTGGCTTTACCAGGAAAGGAACAGTGGAGCTTGTCTGTGGTGTGTCTTCTGGAAAGTCTGTAGTTCTGAAGGACTGGGTAGGTTTGAAAACCCAAAGAGCTGTTCTTTATTTTGGGACAGAGCTGAAATTTCCTGGAAAAAAAATTACTTCAATTTTTGTTGTTTAATTATGTGGAACACATGAAGGGAAGGCTAAGAAAAAAACCCAAATTACTTGAATTGTTACAAGATATAGTTGTTTTTTTTGTTTCTTTTTAAAAATAAAAAGGGCTATGAAGAAGCAGAAGAATACTCTGGGAGTGAAAAGGTATTAGACGTGTTTCTTTCTCCTTTTGGTCCTTACTCCAGTGGGAGTGAGGGTATTCAGGATGCACACACAGCCCTAACAGTCCCTGCCTTTGAACACTTCCAGGCTCACGTACAGCTGTGTACGTACTACACCACACACCTTTACAGTGGACAAGAGCCTTCTCAGGTGACGTTCCTCATAGCTGACCATCTTCTGTTATGTCATGACACATCAGACAAAATCTGTGACGAAGCCTAAGGTAAAAATAGTCATAATAATCTCTTTTGCCTTTTCTAGGTAACATTCAGGTTTCCTGGATTGATGATACATCAGCGTTTGTGTCGTTGAGCCAGCCAGAGCAAGTACAAATAGGTAAGTGTTTCTGAATTTAATTCAGTATTAAGCCTTGAATTAATTAATTCAGTATTAAGCTTAATACTTCAGTATTAAGCCTTGCTGTGAAGCGCTCTGAGCCGACAAGGTCTGTGATTCCAATGGCAAAATGACTGATTTGGTTCAGATGCTATAGGATCACCTAAACTCTTATAGTACCAGCACGTGTTGCAGCAAAGACAAGCCCAAACTGAACTAGTTTGAGAGACTTTTGTGTTTCATTCCATGAGCCTCTAAGTACCTGAACCTGTAGGTGGACTGATGCGGTTTCTTCACTCGGTGCAGGATGTATTGAGGTTATTTACTGTTGCTTTGCACAAAGCTATCAAAGACTTACGGTCTTTGCCCTCCAATATCCTTTGGACTGATGTATGTGTTGGTTTGGTTTTGGTTTATATTTGTACATTGTACAATCACAAACTGTAGGTTTGCAAAGTAGCAACTTACTTGAGATGCTAAAGCTTTTTATTTCAGACCTGGTTAATCTTATTCAGAGTTTGGTCTCCAAGTATGGGGCATAGACTGAGAGGGGAAAAAGATTGAATAAAGGGTTGGAATTGGTCCACCGTTTTGTCTTTCCAAGAGTATCTGTCTTTGTGGTGAAATGCAACAAAGTTGTGCTTTCTGCTTTTTCTAGTTTAGGTGCCCTGATGCGCAAAATATTTATAGGTCATTTTAAGTGTATATATCTGTGCTTTTCCCCCCTTCTTTTTCCAAGCTGATTTCTTGTTTCTCTGAGTTAACTTACTTGTTTCCAATAAAAACCATGTGGTTTATATCATTTCATGAGCTGAAAACGTTCCTAGATGCAGCTATGGTGGCTGCCCTGCTGCTGTCACCTCAGGTCCTTGCCTGTTGTCTGGATGGTTGGCACACGCATTCACCACCACTGTTTTGGTGGTTGGTTTTTGGTTTTTTTTTTAAATCTTTATTTTTTGTTACAGCAACTGTATATTGTGGGAAGGAACTGAACGTCTGCAGAATATTTAAACTGAATTTTTCTGGCACTGCTCTGTGCGTGTGGTTTTTTAATGCTTTGACAAAGAGAGAGGCTTGTTCTGTGGCCTGCGTAGGAGGAAACAAATTATTTGTTTGAAAGCTCAGGTGATTATAGTCTTTCATAGATTTTTATGAGATCAGGTTAGTAAAANTATAGCAACCTCAATTACCAGAAAGCTGTGCAATTTTTATTATAAAATCACTTAAACCTCTTGGGTTTTTTTCCTGTAATAAATACTTCATAAAATAAATTCTGTTGTTCTATTTCCTGATCTTAAATTCTTTAATAAACTGCTTTGGCAATAAAAGTCACTATTTGTACTTGTGATTTGGTGAGCTGTGTTTAAGTGAAGAACCCAGGCCTGGTTTTTAACCTGTTTATATAAATGTGTCTGCATCTGCTGGACTTTATGAATAGCCTAGAGAACTGCCAAACAATATGATAAAGTGCAAGATGCTGCTGCAGACGTACATTTATGCTTACCTCTTAAAGATGTTTCTGGCTTAGAGCTGGCATTAATATGTGTACTTAACAAAGCACATATGTGCAACAAAAACATTTATGGAAAATAAATTGATCATACAACGTGAAGGGTGTGTGGAAGTTTCCCTGTATGGATGAGGTGGTCAGATTTGCATCATAGATGAGTCTAAGCACGGTAAAAATACTCAGCCTTGTTTTGTATCCTCTTCATAAGGGAACTGTGTGCGGAAAAGTGATGAAAATAGAATCAGTTTTGTAATAATCTGAACAATAACTGTTTTTAAATTCAGTTCAGATCTTAGAGATATCTTTATTTTTCAGTTGCAGCAGAGATTTAGATACTGAATATTCAGCTGAGCTACTGTAAAGTTACAGAATTGAGCAGCAGATTATTTGCAGGCCGATCTGCAGTTACGCCTTGATGTACCTACTCGGGATAACCAGTTGGTGAATCTGACTCATTTCTTAAACTTTTCTCTGATGCCTTTTTACTTTATTCAGTCTTGATGGTGTTAAACCAGAATTTGAAACGTGATTTGTTCATATTACTAGTTCCTGTATATAAGGGTTGCATTGAAATTGTGATGATCTCGTGTCCTAAATACCTGCTTTTTTTCTCATCCTGTTTTGAAAGCTTGGGAAGGTTTTGCTTTTCAAGATTAGTTTATACCTGATGGGGAAAAAAAAAAAAGTGGACAGGGAGGTTTGTGGGGAGGACTTANCAGGCAAATGATGTCTTTCTTAAATGCGGCGCTTTGTATAAGCTGTTCTAGGCTGTTTCTGTTGCTTCTAACTCTCCTGGCTCAGATATTTTAAATGGGATAAAATTGTGTTCATCTACACCCTGGGAATATATTGGATTTCTCATGTTAACAAACGGGGAAATCCATTTTGAGTATGTAGGTAATAAAATGTTCATCCCCCGGTGCTCTTTAAAACAGCGTTTCTGAGTTGTGTAATATCATGGATGGGAACCATTAAGACCTAGTCAAAAATTGATTCGTAAAACACTGAGCCATATGCTCTTCTGTTTAAGAAGTATAAATCGGATTGGCTGGGTTGAACTGGTGAGCAGCTCTTCAGACTTCACCTGGTGGTCAGCGGGTGGATGTGGCCAGGAAGAACGCACGTTGCCGTTTTTTAATTGTTGAAGTGTTCCCCTGAAGGACCTGTGAATCTCTGCACAGTATAGAGAGGCTTGTTCCCTCTTCTACTTCTTTCCCTCTGCAAGAAGCAAGTAGGGGAAAGGGCAGTATTTTTATAGGCAGTTTTGGAGCTGCTCCTACGTTTCAAACTGGATATGGCACGCTTAAAACATGAAACAGAAACCTCGTGAAATAAGAAGCAAATCCCTTAACCTTCTCATTTTGTTGCTTGTAATAATGTCCAAGAATCTTCATTTTACGTGGTTATTCATGCGACTCACATATTGGCAGAGTCTCTAATTTAGTATGAGTAGAAAAGGCTTGTTCTTGTATAAAGTCATTACAATTAGAACATAGACTCCAGCTTGAAGTGGAAGCTGCATCAAGACAGGACGTTAGTGAACCGTTTCCTAATCTCCCCGGAGTGAAGTGCCTGCCGTGTGGGTGCCGAGCGGGGAGGATGGCTCTCGAGGGCTCCTGGGCTGCCTTCAGGTGCCCCTCTTCAACTGCCGCGTGGCCGTGTTAAAGCCAGGAGCTGGTTTGTGGAAGTGGTGCTTTGGGTGCCTCTAACTTGTGACTCTTTGCAACGTGCTCTGCTGTCAACTGATTGCCAAGTTACAAGAACCTGAAAATAACGGGCAATAAAAACAGTCCGTTTTCAGTTGGGGTTTGCTGCCCAAGGCAGGTAGTGAATAAGAAGTTGTTAAATGGTTGATAATCCTTCAGTTGGGTATCTGGGAGACAGAACTTTCTGTTGCCAAGCTGTACTTCGTGTGGTCTCAGCGTTTCCATCAAACGTGGAGCACGTGCTTTTCAAACATGTGACAAAGGCTAGAGCAGTGAGCGCTCTTACAGTGGATAAATGCAAGAAACTCCAGAACGAGCTGTTAGTGCACAGCGTCTAGCTCTGGCGACTCGCTAGAGAAGCTTGCTTGTGGATGCTCTTCAGCTTCACGTATTCATCAAGTTGGCTTTTCATCTGGAAAGGTGAGTGTGAAAGAAGTGCCGTTTCAACGCTTCTTGACTGACAAGGGTCTGGCCTTCGTGCAGATAGTCTGGAAGTGGGAAGATGGGAGAGACTTCAGCTTGTCTTAACTTTCAAGTAGACCTGGTATGTCATTTTAATTAATAAATTGATGGAACCTGAAGCGTTTCAGTGTTTCAGCCGTTCTAGGCAGTGAACTAGTTTGTGAGTTCTCAGTCAGTGCTTTGTGTCAACGTGAAGCTCTTGTCACTCCTTTCCTGGAGTTGAGTTTCTGTGACTCTCCAGGTGACTCATCTAAGAAGAACCTGGATGAGCTCTGAAAGGAAGGTTTCTTTCGAGCTGTGCACTTGGGGGGTCTTTATAGGCTGTCTAAACTGTACTCTTAAACTCTGCTGTTTCTTGAGAGTGGGTTAACCTCTAACATGAGGGAGAATCCTATGCTAGATTTTTAATGTGCTTGACAGTATAATTGAGTTTCTGTTCAGAGATATTTGACATATTCTAGGTTAATGAAACTAATGGACAAGTTTATCAGTGGTACTTCAAAAAGATACCTGGTTTATTTTCCCTTAGTAGTATTGCTCTGTTTGAGCCTGTGCCGTTCATAATTAACTCTGGGGTGCTGCGCGAACTTACTCCAAGTGAAGAAACGTTAAGAAAGAAAAATAAATATGGGAATTTATTGGTAGGAGTCAGTACAGCCGGCCTGCTTCCCAATCCTAAAGATTGCTTATAGTTTTAAGAATCAAGAAAGATCATTCAGTCTGGGGTGGGGAGGGAAAGCTGTCCTGCTGTTGTCCTTGTTCTTTACAGCATTCTTTATTTAGTTTATTGTCGGGTTTTCCTTTGCAGCTCACTTCACTATTTGCCTTTTTAGTGAGACACGTCAGGCTGTCAGTGCCATCTGTCAGGATTTTACTCGGTGTAAGAGCAAGGACTTGGTGAAAGAGTGTCTTTGTACACGTTCCTCATGGATTGCTCAACGTCAGTCAGCCTGTTGAACAGCGTGTCCAATAATTAGGGAAGATGTCATCCTCTAGAAATGTTTTTTTCTAAAACAATGTGCAATTACTAATACACTGCTATAAGAAAGAAGCTTAACTTTATGGCTGCGAGTAGGGTAATGAAATGCAGCCGTGTCACCTTGCTTACTAGGCCAGGCTTCTCACAGACAGATTTATCTTCTCTTATTTATTTAAATAAGTAAAGAAAGCTTCTAAGTTCTCTTTAGTTCGTTAGAATTCACGAAGCAGTCTAGCAATTAAGTTCTGCTATTGGCAATGCAGAGCAATGTAGCCGTGTTTTCTTTGGCAATATGGGCAGTGTTCATCAAAAAGGCATCAGAGAAAATGCATTTTAAACTTTTACAGGGAGCTGCTCTGCAGTTCGAGACCATGCAAGATCGATTTATCTGTGTGGCTCCCTAAAATTCTCCGTATCCCTTCATATCAAGTTGTTCAATGCACGAAGCAATATATTTAGCGTATAATTTTTAATATGAAATATATATGTGTGTGTATTTGTGTGTATGTGTAATATGAATGAGTTGCTACAAAATACAGACCTTATTTCAGGAAAGCAGAGTTGTCTTTGTTCAAAAATATGGACTCTTACACGGGTTTGTTGCAAAATTGTCTTTAGACTGCATAAAGATGATCTTTCGATTTTTTTCCTCTTGAATACAGACTGAGCTTGTCAGAGAATTACATGGCAGCACCGTAACTTTGGCTCTTGGTTTATAGCAAAACAAATAATGTGAAATGGTTATTGTGTTTTAACAAATCACTATTTATCAGATGGTCTGTGGTAACTATGTGCTTGGTTTTAGCAAGTGAAAACATGCTTGAGTTTAACTAAACAAATTTTACCCTGAGGAATGTCGGCTGGCATGCGGTACCTCCAGGGAGCATTATTAATTCATTCATGATGCCTGCACCGTAACTTCATGGGCAATAAATACACTCCTGGTTTTTACAAACAGAACCTCTAACTTCACCGTTCAAAACAAACGCTGGGGTGCCAAGGGAGGTGTGTGTAACATCTCTTTGGTGAGCAAAACATTCTCATGGGGCTGTTAATCATAATTGCTGGTGTCTATTCTTGAGATTAAAATTACATATGTAAAGCTGTTGCCTCTTTTTATGTACGTTTGAAAGATTTTGCAGCAGCAGCAGCGTCTATATGGTGTGACTGATATGATAGGTGATGGATTTCACGGTGGCATGGCCCATGTGTGGAATAGATGATCTATTCAGAAAGAGGAAAAATGACCAAATCCACCCATCTTCCTCACCTTTTCTGAGCCGCGATGTTGGAGCTTGCTGTTTCTAGTGCTTGGGATAGAATCGATACAGAACACCTCTAGCTGAGATGTCAGCACTTCAAATAGAATCAGAAGGTTGGTTACACATCTGAAATTTCTGTAAAAAGATTGGAAGTACTTAATAAAATCAGGATTTTGTCTCCACCACAATTACAGTGTTTGAAAATGCGCAGTCCCAGTATATGAAAAACAGTCTGGGTTGGTTTTTTTTTTTTCTATTTAAACTGGTTTACTGGTTCGTTTACAATACTTTCTTTCAGTGAGCTAGGCTGAGAACAGCAGAGGACACCCGTTGACAGTCAGTTTAATTTGCTGATTCATCTGTTACAGTGGTGGCTTGGGGCCAGAGCTTGGCTTGCAGACTAAAGGCTGGGAGCTGTGAAAACGCTGGATCTGAAGGAACGCTGGGGAATTGTTGCTGAGTGAAGGCAGGGAAAGATTTTTATTGTTGAAGTTACTCTAATTTTGCAGTGACAGAAATCCTTCTACCTTGAATTTGCGGTCTTTTTTAGTTAAACGGAGGGTAAACATTAGAAAGATACGAGTGGGGAACTGCTGGGTATTATTTAGGTGCTGCTTCCATGGATATCTTGTGCAACCAAAAATGCAGCTCAAATAAGCTTATGTTTCACAGCAATCAAGCCGAGTTCTGGCAAAAGCTTCCCAAATGTCGTCTTTTCCTGGCAGGGTTGCAAAATAAACCTGCTGAGTTAAGTAATGAGACTAAAAGGGAAAAAATCCAGGAAATCTTTTCTTGCCAACAAGCAATCTGGAAGAGGGTTGCAACTGAAGAATTGATGGTTTCTAGTTGGAAAGAGAAGTCTTAAGTAGGTTTAACCCTTTTTGTACCAAGTCTGACTCTGAGAAGAGTTTTGAATATCTAATTCAAACATACGACGCGAATTTAGAAATGTACAGCGTTTTCTTTTGGTTTTTTTCTGTTTTCTGATCACTGGCAATGCTGCTGGAAGCTGTTTACATGAACAGAACAAATGGCTGAGTGCCTTCTGCTAGTCAAAAGAGGTTCCTTCAGGAGGAGGGCACGTTGTCGTTTAACAGTGTTGTGTGTAACGTTACTCTTCTCCCCCGTAGCTGTAAACACCAGCAGGTATGCTGAAAGTTACAGGATCCAGACGTATGCAGAATATGTTGAGAAAAAACATGAAGAAAAACAAGCAAAGAGGAAATGTACAGAAGACAGTTGGAAGGAGATGGAGAGAAAGCGGTTAAAAACTCAATGCACACCTTACGTTTCCCCGACTCGGTACTACTGCGTTAACAGGTGAGGCTCTTCCTGCATTGCCAACTCTCCTATTTTTATTGCATTTTTATTACAGTCTAGCAATCTTCAGGTAGTTCTTAACCAATAGGTGGCTTTTTTTTTCCTTTTTTTTCCTTTTTTTTCCTTTTTTTTTTTTTTCTTGGAACACATTTCTTCGGATATAAATCAGTAGTGGTACATCAGCTGTCACAAGATCACAGGTAAAGGAGCAGAGGTAATTTGCTAACAAAGGAGAGGAGACAAATCTTTAAAATATTGGGATCTTGAGGCCAGGTCACATTGCAGCTTCTGAGTTTGATGTACCAGCACCATTTCTTATAACCAAAATAAAAGAATTATTTTTTTCATTTGACACCTCTGAATGGCTCGTGTCGTCTGGAAACTTAGCTGTCATCATATAACCTTGTAAAAGCCTTCTTGGTTTTTGGATGACTTTCCATGGGGATAATCCTGCCCCAGAGAAGGCTCTAAATTCCCATCTTGAGCAGTCCTGATGGGGTTGTCCTTGTGCGGGAAGGCGAATGCTAATACTTGCGTAGCTTTACAGTTTTGGAATAAAACTTAAAAAGAGTTTTAGTTCATTACTTAAGGACAGAAGGGTGCCGTGTGTATTTCTTGCTCCACTTTACCTTGTCATATTACTGACAAGTTTTGGACATGATGTTAAGAGGAGTAACTGTGTAACTGTGAATGGGAAGGGTCTTTTAATGTTACACAATTATATAATTAACCTATCAAGTTATTGCCATTCTTTCTTCCCGCTCCCTAATTCTATCAATTCTACATACAAATGTCAGTGAAGTGCATGAGTTACTCATAAGGTGGAGTTCTGTTGTTTCTTTCTGGTTTTTTTTTGCTTGTTCATGTTGGGTTTTTTTCCCTGGTTCAACAGCCCAAATGAGATGGTAACAAAACAAACGCCGCAGCCTTTCTGCTTTTATCTTTCTTGGGAATGCTGTGACAAGTTCTAGCTCTCGTGGCTTCCTGTAAATGCTATTTATCTCGTAACAAATATCCTAAACTTGTTCTGTTCTCACTTAAATGAGCATATTATTAGCCTACTTCGCAAAATGAAATGCAGGTGCGTGATTTGGGCAGTTGTCAAGTTTTCCCGGCTTTTGTCACGGTGGGAATTCTTAAAGTATTAGAGACATGTGTGATCCCTAAAATCTGGCGATAAAATCTGTATCGGGTGAAGTAAGTTTAATTGAACTGTTGTACTTAAGAAAGGTTGGGAGTGCTATGAAGAGATGAGCAATAAAGATTATCCTGGCACTAGTTTCCATGTGGCTACGGTTTAGGTCTATAATTAAGTCTGTATTAGTCTGAAAAAACTTACCACATCCTGAGTCGACGGCAAAGAAGTACTAAGTCCAGGTTTTGTTTCTGCTTGAGGAGACCTCTCTGCTCAATGAATGTAGTTTTTTGGTATCTTGCAGATTCTAGAGGGAGGGTAAGAGTGGCAGCGTATGGCCTGAATCATAGGCAGCGTACTCTTACCATACACTTTGGCAAACGTGGAAAGCTGACTTGTTGTCCCCCGAAGCAGCAGGACGGCTACAGCAAACGTATTGTTTGGAAAATTCCTCAATAAAATGTTCAGTTCGTTCTTTACTTCCACTCCACAATGAGTTGTATGCCTAAACACTTAATATCTGTGGTAATTTTTAACCTATTTTGTCTAATGTTGTAAAATTTTACAAGCAGCGGTCTTGGTTTTAGATAATCAAGACTTTGGTAGCCTTTTATAGGGCCTTCGTTTTGTTGATAGAACTTCCTTGTAATTGATGTTACTTGAATTGTTGTTCTCTCGTTATTCCGTTAAAATAGTTTGCTTTTGTCCCAGATTCCCTTCCATGCAGGCCTTTTGATGTGTTTTTCTTAATTTGATTTTTAATAATTACTGGTCAGGTTGCGTTCTCCTGTCAGCTAACCTTTTGTGTTTCCTCTTAAGTATAACATGAACTGCAAACCTTGTGGTCTTTCAGTTCACTTAGGATGAACCTTTTTCTTTTGTTTCCAAACAAAGATATCTCAAAAATGTTTATTTGTATTTTAATGTATTATATCATAATTTTTACATAAAATAGAACATAAATATTTATATAAAGGAGTCAGAACAAGTATATGTGTGTATATTTGTCCAGATGAATTTGAATCAGATATAGCTGGGCACTCAATTCCGTGATGTATCTAGCAGCTGATCTCTTATAATAGCTTCATGCTACTGCATCCTTTATTTATTTATTACTTAATAAGCTCACTGCACCAGTTTCTGCCAGGGCGCACAGCTGCAGAATAGCTGTTGCTCTCCACGATGACAATATATCCTGGCTACTTTTTCACTCAGTAATGAAGCCGTTGGGTGTTTTGTGTAAGAAACTTTTGTCTAAAATTGCCGTTGACAAGTACGTAACAATGATTCTTTAATTCCCATCTTACTAAAAAATCTATAGTCCTGTATTATGGAGGAACTACTCTTCAGAAAATAGAGTGTTACAGTTTTAATAGCAGTCACCAGGTAAAATCATTTATAGTTAACATATGCCCCTTGCGGACAACTTATTACTACTGTTAGATACCAAAATTGATTTCAATAGCACTATGCCTAATTATTAATGTTAGCTGGAGAAGCAGAGGAGAAACTGATGCATTTGGCAAAACTTAAGGTGGTTAATAAGATCCCCTTCTCCAAAGCTGCTCACTACTCAGAATATACTTTTTGAACAGCTGGATTTCGGCCTCTTGTCTATTACACAGTACAGACTACCTTGTGTTTAGCAAATAACTGCCTCCCAGCTCTGCCATGACACTTAATTGTGTGGATTTAAGATCTTTTCCTTAGCAAAATAGTGGCAAACCTTAGCATGAAAAATCAAATGAGGTATGTTCTGTGTAGAAGCAGATACCCTGCTCTACTTATAGTTACTTACTCTCATTTTCCTGACTCATCTAAGGATGAGTAAGATAAAATAAGGCCGACAGCCAAATGCTTATACTAGTGTGAAGTACAGGAAAGGGTAGGTCCCTTTGCCTTACAAGTTCCTAGCTGAAGCCAGGAGCGCTGCTGGTTCTGTCGGGTCAGGGTGCCGTCTGCAGCACCACTTCCTTCAGCGTCTTTAATTTGCTGAAGATGGTTCATCTTGGTTTTGGAATGAAATGTTCAGGTATTTCTGCTGATGATTCTTTTGCTTTTTATAGAAATGGTTGTTCATAGTGGTTTATTACTATAGAAAGGGTAAGAAGTGGGAAAAGCTGATTTATTAAAGGTATCAATAATAAATATTGCAAGCAAATTATTATAGTATTCCAGAAATCTTGTGTTATTTCAGGAGATTTCCCCTGCTCTTAAATTGAAATGACTGATTTTTATGATGGGTCAGTAACTACTTCTTCCCCCTCAATGTTGTTCAAAGTGGGAAGAAAACACAGGGTTTGTTTCCATTTAAATGAAATTCACTTCAAGTTGGAGAGCTGTATGTATCCAAGGCAATTCCAGATGTTCTGTTGCAATGGAAATAAATGGTTCTTTTAAAGGGTAGGACATGTTTTTCCAAAACAGAAAATGTTTAATGCTACATCATCATAATTGTTTTCCCACCTTTTGCCCCCTTCCACTTTGATTCTTTCAAAATAATTACCGTAGTACTGGTTGAATTGCTGCTATTTAGCAGCTGGAAGGACATTACAAAGTTCACGGGCCGTTGAATCAGGTGGAGCCTGTGTGCTTTCTGACAGTGAAGTGCTAGACAAGTCCTCCATATCCTGTTGTTTCATCTAGTACTGATGTTAGTCATACTGCTGGAATTTGACAAAAATACTGTATTTGCTGATCAGGATTGTACTTCATTGGAATAGCAATTGAGAATGAAATCCAAATTTTCTGTTTCTGCCATCTCCATCCTTGTGGGGTTTGCCTCTGGGCTGGCATTAAAATAGGTCAACAGAAGGGAGAGGTTGAGGAAGGAGTAGTGAAAAGCATCACTGAAGATGCTGGGAACCCCACCCGCCACCAGCAGTGACTGATGTAAAAGCTGCATTGGGGTCATACGCAGCCAACTGGCAACGTTATGGTGGGCTTCTCCTGGGGATTTTAGTTTTGGTGCTGTCTGCTCTCTGTTCTCCCCCCCCAGAGAAAACCCAAACCCAACGTGGCTAATCATTTTATTTAAAAAAATTAGAACAACTTCCCGTTCAATAAAGAAAAGAGGTTTCAGAACCTTCTTAAATATATTGCATTT
>VZRU01013556.1:96709-107627 GCA_013398155.1 Pedionomus torquatus
GTTGACCTCGCTTGAGGTGAGGTGAGAAGCATCCTCCTCCTCCTCCTCCTCACGGCTGGCTGTGACGGGGACGGCAGGAGCTGCGGGTGAGGGTGCGAGGGAGGGTATTGGAAGAACAAAAAAACAATATATAGAGATGATAGGTTGAAGAAAATGTGGAGTTTCCTGAGGAAATGAGGGAATTCCATGAGTAACGTTGGGAAGAAAAAGATGAGGACTCGGGAGTGTAGGCCCCGGGTGAGGCGATCTGAGGAAATGCTGTGGCGGGGAGAGCCCGTCTGGGTGGGACGAAACCCTGACTTCGGAGGGTTAAAAGTGTGTTTGTTTGGCTGAAACTTAAACTTGAGAACGGTAACTTACCAGTGGTGGTCAAATGCTTTGTTGTTTGCATCAAAAAATAAATTAAAACTGTATTTAAAGTAGTAATTTTCAAATCAATCTCAAGCACTTAAGGGAGAGAAATATTAACCTGTATTAGAATGCAGAGGACGGGCGGCGCAGGGTATAGAAGCTGCTGTTAGACAAGAGATACGGAGAAAAAGGTAATTATCTTGAGAGAAAAAGGAAGATGTGTGTGACTCTAACATGGGTTTGAACACGAATGGGTAAGAGGCAATGAAGAGTAAGGAAAAATGAACTATCCCATGTAAAATCAAGACTGCCGGTAGTGCGGTAACCTGTTCTTGGTCTCAGCTTTGAGCTCATCATGGCTAAAGGCTTCAGATGATTTAGATGGAGGAGTAAATTCAACCATCCAGTGGAGAAACCAAGAGAGAGGTAGAAACCTAAAACTTCGAGCAACTGGGGGCGGGGGGAAGTTCTACTCCTTATTTAAAACTTTGAGTTCTGTCATGGTGCGTGGAAAAATGGCTGGTACTCTGAATGTTCGGTGTCTTTAAATCACATTAAACGTAATACAGACAAAAAATGTCCTCTGCAGTTGAGCTTCAGAGCATGTACAAGATGACATAATCAGAATTTCTTGGCTTCTGAAGTCTTTAGATTGTTGCCAGCTGACCAGATGTGTACGTTGAAGAAGATTCCTTCAGTTACTTCACAGTACATTTGATAAATGAATGAACACTTACTTGTCTATCCTGTAGTCTTGTGGCTTTAAACTTGCAGTAAACATTACCTGTGTGCTTTACAAACACACTTCTGTGCTTCCCTTGGATGAGCAGCAATAGGTTATACTGGGATTTATAGGGTCCTTGTACTCGAAAATGAGATATTCTTTTTGCTTTAATAGGTATACATGAAGCTTCTTTTGAAATTGGTTTGGTTTTTTTTCAGTGTAATGATTGTCGGCACATGCTTCCATGAGCACTGTAGCAGATCAGAGGTAGGTCCCAGCTCGAGATGCACTCATATGGAACGCATCTATTCATAAACGCAGTATAGAAAATAGCCAAACTATGACAAGTTAGATTTTGCTGCCTTTTCTATTAATTTCTTAAAACGACTGATAATTGTATTTGTGCACAAGCAATTTATAGTCTGCAAGTTCTTGCAAACAATTTTCCAGTTTGTTACCAGAGTGACCTTATATGATGTGCTTGGTATTAGCATGCGCTACTCTCAGTAATGGTCATATATACATACATTGAAATGTTTTAACTATTAGCCTGAGTATCGTTGGCTTTTTCAAGTGTGATTTTCCTTTCAAGCAAGACAGAACATGTTTAGTTCATGTATATATTCATGTGTTTTGTGCTTTTGGTTGGATTTGTTTGTGGTTTTTTTTTTTAATTAGATGATTTTGTTGTGGGCTGCTTCTTATTCTTCAAAAATAATTCTGCTCTGAGCAGGTATAGTGTGCATGTCTGTAAGTCTGCCATTGCAAATTCCCGCATTAGGGGTAGTTGCTTGTCACATTCACAATAAATAACTGATACGTGTTTGCTAAGAATTCCACAATAATTTGAAATTATTTCAATATTATTATATATTATATAATTGAAAAATTTCTATTGTTTGGTAGAAATCTACACTTTTTAATTCCCTTTAAATGGATTTAATTTCGGTTACCATATTTTTAGTGTACCATTTAGTGTACCATTGAGAAGCCACCAGTTATCAATAGCAGCTTTTTTACTATACAACTACTGAAAATGGAAACAATGGTTCAATTGTCTGGTCCTGTGATAAACATTGTTTTCAATCAGAGATTCTCACCTCAATGTCACTGGAGGCCTTCACATGTAGACTAATAACCCTTTCTGCTAGATGGTATCATACTAGCCTGGGCTTTCTAATTGTTGTTACTAAAATAGATTAAGGAATGGTTATGGTGGTAGTTTATTAGTCTGTGAAGAATTTGCTGGGAAGTGTTTGTACTGGTAAATTTTAGCAGGTAAATGAATTACTACTTGAAATGCTTGATATTCCGTTCTCCTAAAATAGGTCGCTTCACTTTCAATAGCTGAATCAAGTTTTTTAACGGAAGTAAATTCTTCCGTCTCCCAGATGGTACAACTCTAAGGAGTTCTGAAGTGTTTGTAACATCTTAATAATAATTTCCAGTGTATATTTGCAATTATGCATGGACACTTTCTTGTTCCTTGAATACTTCTCTGAAAAACACGTCAACACACCTGTGCAGCATTCATATATATGCTATACAGCATTCATAACTTTTTGAAACGTCTTTAATGCTTACATTACATATAGTTTTACTTGTGTGTATATTTCCTTTATAAGTAGGAATAAATTACTGGCATAAAAATACTTCTGAACATAGAGTACAATTTCAAATTTAGGCGTAGAGTCTAAGGTGAACTGCAATCAGTATTTAAATCTCCATGACTCATTTTGGCAAATAGATTTCAGCTTGTTTCCCTCTGCAAGACATGAAGTTGTCACTGTGTTTTGCAATTGCAGTCTCTTTACCTCTCACACACTGTTTCATGACTCGGGCAATCTGTGCAATCTCAGTGTATTAACGGACGGGGCAGTCTGCTTCCACGTGCAGAACATTTACGTGAAATGGAACACAAAATTAATAATCTGGCACGGTGACTGTTCAACGTACTGCAAAGGATTGTGGAATGGGTGCGTGGCTGTTCAGCCGTGCTACCACCGGGCAAAGGAATTCTTGCAAGCCAAGGCTGGAGGCACTGCCAAGCTGCTTGTACAACAGCTGCAGAACAGTATGTCGTCAATCTTTATAAAAGCTAGAGAAAACTACCAGAGTTTCTTCTTGGAGGCTGAAGAGCTGGCCCAAAATCTAAAAAATCCTCAAACGTACTAAAAGAAAATGGATAAAGGATATCAGTAAACTTGAGAAGTTAATTAGTTGTCAGAATTCTGAGTATGTCAGCACATTTAGTGTTTCTTATATAGAACTGAAAAGGCTTATTCAAATAAGACCCCATAGGCAGTGTTTGATGATGCCCTTTGACAAGGAAATGACTAGTAAAGATTTAAATCCCATAGTTGTTCTGTTAAATGCTATTCGCATGGCATTTATGTCACAAATCGTTACCAAGTGTCTACATTTTTTAATGCTAAAAACCAGTATGCAAACACTTAGTCAAATAAACATTGGGAGGTGAAAGAACCAAATGGTTTGTCTTCTACAAATTCCTTTCTTTGCTTTTTTGTACGTTCTTAATAAGAACTTTGACACCTCGCTCAATCATTTAATTCTAGTTTGTAAAAGTGAGCAAGGTTTTCTTATCAAGCCTTCCTGCTAGGTTTATTATCCATACGTTTCTCTGAGACAGCAAGATTCTGTAAATACTCTTAAGTTTTTAACTTTTCTGCTCAATTTTTAATTTTAAAGATAATTACTGAGACTTCTACCAGATTTTGGAGGAAGAATCATCACTACAACACGAGATGTTTGTGTTAGAAGTCTTCTTTGAACAGAACATTCAATTTCTATTCCATTCTGGTTTTGGGGGACTTGATTTTGTTGCAAGGCACATTCTAAAAATAAAATACAAAACTGTGTTGTCCAGCTCTAAAAGTAAGTATTTCATGACTGCAATCAAATGGGTTTGCGATATGAACAGGAAGAATAAGGCAAAGCAGTGGCATCTCAATACTGTGGGAAACAGAGTAAATGAGCTTTTTGGCCTATAAATCTGACTGAAGTTAGATTTGCTAGCAGTCCAACTGCAGAAACTTCTGGGGGAAAAAAACCAGCAGGAAACTGATACCCGGAACACTCCAGTATTCTGAGCAGCTGAGGTGCTAGCTAACTCACGTTCAGGAAATTTGGTTTTTTGCCTTTTCTTAAAATGCTAAAATGTGTTTGCACATCAGAGTGATTTAGGGTTGTGTCTGGCAAAACGGTGAGATGATTTTCAAGTCGCGTCCAAGGAGAAGTGAGTTGGTTTCCAAGTTTATTCCAGTCTAACCTAGAAAAACAAAAAGTGAAAATGTTTACACTACCGAGATGGAAATACAGGGACTTTCAGTACATGAGAAAAAGTCCCAGCACCATCGCATTAGCTCTTACTTTTTTTCTGTTGCTGCTCTTGCTCTGTATATTCTGAACTTTACAGACAGATATTTACTCTGTAGATTAGAAGAGCCTTCGTAAGATCTATCCACATTCAAAATAAAAAAAGAAAAAGAAAAAGTCGTCACACTGAATCTGTAAATCTTGGAGTGCAAGCAGCACGGAATTATTATTGTAGATAACAAAGTGACAGAGTGCTGCCACCTTCCAGACTTTCTTCCTGTGGCTACAAATTGGAGTGAACGATCCTAAGGGAAAATCTACACTGTGCCACTGATCCCTCTAGGTGGGTGGATCCATTTTAGCGTGCTCTGGCTGGCTTTTAGGTGACTGAAATTAGTACTGGAAACTGGAATGGAAAAAATGGGTAATATAAATAAGTTAAAGCATCCATAATCATGGATACAGAGTATCTGCTTAATAATAAAACCAAAGCAGGAACTTAACAACCCTCATGAAATTCCAAATATCCAAACAGAAGAATAACTGCAGAATTTACATAGTTGAGTTGAAAATCTCAAGTACTTCACTTTTATTTCATTAGAAGTAGCTAATGGTGTAGTGATTAAATAATATTATGCCACATTCAAAAGCACACTCTTCCACTCCCCCGTCATTTCCTGAGGTTTGAGCCCTGTTTAAATCACCGTAAAATGGCTTGACACTTAATCATATTCAGACATGCCAGTTCATGCACTTCTCTGGGATCCAGCTCACTCTCATGTGTCTGCAACTGTCTCGCACCTTTCATGCTCTGAAAGACTTTTTTTTTTTTTTAGCACTGAGTTAACTGGGAGCTACAGATGCAAGCCTCAGAGTTTAGGCAGCTGCAGAAATACCCTTGAATAATGCCCAAATCTCATGCAATACATATGTTGGATATTAAATCTTATGGAATCCTAAACTTGGAAGCTGAAAACCTTCTAGAAGTGATTTGTCTGAGACTATACTAATTCTTCACCGGGTGATTTGTCGATATTCCACTCTGGCATATTTATCTGGATTTTTACACTTAAATGAGTGGTTGATGGGAATCTGCAAACAGTTTCATCTGTGTTTTCATAGGCAATTACATCAGATTTTGTAACAAACATAAATAACAACTTTTTCTTCTGCTTTAGTTCATTTATGTTTTCACTGCTCTGTGGAGAATTATTCAACATAAACCATCCCCTGAACAGTTCACGAATGTATTTGCAAACTTTGTATGGAACAAGATCCAATTTAAGGGATTCCCTGCTTCTCTTCACAGTGCTTTAATTCTCCCAACACAATCTCATTCTCAAACCATAGAAATCTTCTGTGGTTACTGGAGTGATACATAAATACCTATGGCTGGGATGCTTTTATAAGTACCTTATGAAAATGCATATAGTTTGTAGATAATAATATTTATGAAGATCTAAATTGCATAACCGGTAGAGATAAGGGTGGTTTTAAACACAGACATTTTTCCATACTGGCGATAATATGTTGTGAGGATTAATTTTGTATATGAAGAAAATCAGTCCAATCACAGAGATTCAAGATGATTTTTTTTCTAGGGTGCCTATATTTAGCCACGAGCTGGATAAAACCTCCCTCCTGAAAAGTCTACATTTTTGCCCTTGTGTTTCTGTAGTTTAAATTAAACTAATATTTTCATTAGTTTAAACAATATTTGTGGCTGTCAGACAGAGTTCTGATGTTCTTTCTTACTGAAACATAAAATTCTTCTGATTTTAACTTATTCTTTATGTGACTTCTGGGGTGTATCTCAGGACATTGGTTTATGTGGGGTCGTACAGTGAAGCTCAGCCACTCAAACCTACATAGGTTTAAAGTGTTTTCTAAATGCAAATTTAAAACTATATTTAGTTAAAGTTTCTAGTTGAGGATAGTCATTTAGTGAACGTGTGAGGGTTTACAGCATTATGAGGGGAAATAGTGCAGTGGTTCCCGGTTTTGCTAGCTCTATATACAGTAATTGCTCTGGTATTTTATTGGCACTTCTTTCAGTTTACCATAAAATCACATCACGGAGAACTTCACATTTTCCCAACAAATGAAAAACAACAGTTTTAAGATTTTGATGGATCCCCGGGGTGGACTGACTACAGCATTTAATCTGATTGATATCATAGTACTGGTTTACTGCTACAAAGCCAAAAGAGGATGCTCTGCTTATAACTTTAATGTTTCATTAGTGTAAAGTAAGCATATTGTTTTGTTTTGTTCTGTTTTTCCTCCCTTTAACAGCCACCTAAAAGGAACAGCCACTGAAATGCTAAAAATGAGGATGAATGACACATTGTAAGGAAAGAGGCTCTGAGCCAAATTCCACACATTTACACTGCCAACATTTATCCACAATGTTGGCAAAGTGGAGAAACACTTCTGAGCTGCTCTGTTATTTATGAGACAGATACCTTTTTTTCCTGGTAGGACAGTGATTTTTTTCACTGTTGGTTTAGCCACCAGTTTTTACTGTGACTTCGGGCAACTCTATCCCATCTATGTCTCTTTTTTCCCCATCTGTAATATGGAAGTAATAGTTACTGATCTGATGCTGGTACTCTGAGACTGGATTCAGTCAACATCCAGGAGTATATTGTATTTTTGTGTGAGGCGTTATTAGATATGAAAAGAATCATTCCTTACATGAAATAAATGAGTATTTGTCCAGGATGTTGTGAACTTTGTCCAAAAAAGCAATACATATGGAATTAACTGTTTTTTCCATGTTTGACAAAATCAGATACGACAGTTTTCTTCAATTTCATTTTACAAATACGACCGTACACAGTTAAAGATATTCTGCCTCATTTATTTCTCTGAAATCATTCCAGGATCTGCCCTTACTGTTAAACACCGTATTTTACTGTCCTGGTCCCTTTCTCTCCACTCTGGCTCTCCAGTGTTGTAACTGAACTGTATTATTCTGTGTTCTAATTAAATGCCTAAGGATGGTGTTACGTTATACAGTCTCAGTTTACGGAATGATCACCCCCTTTATTGTCCTGAAAAGACCTTTAACGCAGCTCTTCCTGGTATTGGGAACTCCCGACAGAGAGGGTGAAGTGAGAAACGTGTGTTCATTCAGTGAGAATGTTAGTTTGAACACTGTGTACGAGGTCCTTATGCCTGTGGAAGTTGATTACTGTGCAAGAGATTTCATACAGAAGTTCATTCCGGGAAGTTCCCTTAGGCACAAAAGCCAAATTCTTACTTTCTGAAACGTTTTCCCCGCAGTAAGCAAGGAGAGCATGTCTGCACTCAGGCAGCTGAACAGTCGCTGTAACCGTCACCTGCGTCATTTGCCCAGAGCTGGTTTTCTGCGCAGCTGGAAAACTACACGGGAATGCTCCAGCTGGGAGGGGACGGGGAAGGGAAGGGAAAGGACCATTAGAATAGCGAGTCGTGGTTGATACTAAGCGTGCGTTTGTGTAGGAGTGGCGGTCTGTGGGACCGGTATTTCTAGGAAAAGGCGTTATTTTTTTATTTCTGGGATAAATATACAGAAATACTTTCCAGTGACATCTAGTATCTGCTACAGCTCTCTTCAAATATTTTCCTGATGCCGGTTAAAGCATCGTGTAAGCACAAAGAGAAAGCGTTACTCTGTTTCATGTGGTGTTATCAGACCTGGGAATTCCTTTCGGGTCATAGGTAGTGCAGTTGGTCTTCCATAACAGACCAAGACGCTGAGGTCCAGTCCACGTATTTGTATTACTCCGATTATATTTAAAATAGGAGTAAATTGAATACATTGAATGCAGGGGCGGGGGTTGTTTTGCTGTTTGTTTTGTTCCCTTAAACTCTCTTGAGTAGAAGTATCTCCTCACAACAAGCTAATGTAGCCTCCTTTGGTTTGCTTTGGAATTTTTTTGTGGAAGAGAGCATACCAAAGCAGAAGCAGTGCTTCAGTTTGTTTTTTTATTTCAACTTCCATTTAGTCTCTTTTTGAATTCTTATTAATTTTCTGAACAAAAATGTCAACATTAATTTCACTTTCAAGTGTGTTAGTTTCAACAAAATCTTTGTCCTCTTTTATTCCAAAATAACGTTTTCTCCTGTGCTTTGTTTGGACTTACCAGGATGTCTAGGCAAAAAGTAAACGTTCTTTTGTTTTAAAGGTCAGGTACATTCTGCCAACTGAGAATATTGTTGGTGAGCCAGCTATCTCTGGAAGGCTTATAAAGGTGGCTTGAAAGTGTCTGGGATTTAGAGACCATATAGTATAGAAACTCATAAAATATATTATTTACGCAGCGAGAGTTCTTTGAGTCTACAGAAAAAGTCTCTGGAGCTCAGAAAATGAGGAGTAAACTCTAAAAAATCTTTTTCATTTGATCAGGATGTAATTCCTCGTGTATTAGAGCATTGTCTGCAAAGTGCAGTATTCAGCTCTCTCACAGAAGCACCTCAAGCAAGTCATTACTTGAACTTAATTTGGTCCAAAATAATTTACCCAAATTAAACATACGTAAGTCACTTACGTTGGGTCTTTTTAAGTTACAGGGTAAACTTTAAAAATATGTTGCTGTGATATAAATGTTGAACACGTACAGTAAGAGAGGGGGTTTTGTGCAGACTGACTTTTAACATCTATGTTTTCTGGCTTTCAACTGACTTTTTTCCTTTTTTTGCAAATTGCAGTCTTAGATTGCTGCAACAGAAAATCACCTTGTATTCTGTGTGAACAGAAATAATGTAATTAAAGCTTCTATTTAAAAGTGTGTAGAATCTTTGTGAACACAGTGATCTCAGTTTAAGAAGCGAATGATTTTGTTTTTGTGATTTTTTTCCCCTTGTCCTGAGGGCAGAAATAACATCTACTCCTTACGTTGCGGAGAGGGAGGCTGCAACGTTCGGGATCCCTCTCTCAGCTCCCCAGCAGCCGTTGCAGCAGGTGTCAGGCACAGATAAGCTTTGTGACGGGCAAAGTTTGTATTTCTCTCAAAATTTGAACTTGTCAAAATGAGTTACCGAACTTTTTTTTATGCGTTAATTTGTCTGCTGTTTCCAAGGATGAGAATAGCTTAAACGTATACTCCTAAATAAAAGCCCGAGGTGCTCATATTCCAAATATGAGAGGATTGATTTTGCTGAAACATGTAATTAAAGCTGCATGTCTAGTTGCAGGTAGCACAGACAATAGCAAGCTTTCCTTTTGATTTCAGGTAGGAGGCAAAAGAAGTGTATTTAAGCTACCTATTTTAAATAATTTGAAAGTACAAAGTGAATTTTCCTTGACAGTCTGATTCTTAATAATTATTAAAGCATCAAAATATGTAATCAACAAACAGGAATTAACACAATATCATCCTCATTTGCAGAAGAGACAAATGATGTAAAAAGTTGCCTTTTATTTTAGGATGACTTCACCAGGACATTAAGGCCGTGGTTTCCAAAGATTCATTGGTTTGACCTTCCTGAAAATTTTTACTAAAAATAGAAGCACGTGCTGTTTTTAGTATTCCTTTACCAAAAGCATGCTTTAATTTCTTTTACTTCCATTTAGAAATTCTAAAGTGCATCTCTGTGGACTTTGTACATACTAAATAAATAAATGTTTTTTATTAAATGCATTTTAATAAAAAAGATAAAATTAAGATATAAACCACCCAAACCACATATTTAGGGCTGAGCTTTTGCACTGGCCTGTGTAAACCAGTAGATCTTCAAAATGACTGGGTGAATAAATAATGGTATTTAATGAGATATTTGGAACCAAATCAATTTCAGACAACAAATTAAGAGTTCAAGCCTTGTACAAACCGGTGCAACTTAAGTGGGTTGAATGGGTTTGATTATTGACATTTCTTAAGGTGCTGGGAGAGACAGATACAGGTTTCTGAAAGGCTACGCAGGAGGGATGGTTACCAATGTGTTTCTCCTCAGAATTTTCAGTTTTACCTCCTGGGATAATCTTCTGTTTGAAATGTTGTAGCTTTGCCATTGTTACACTTGCCAACATTGTGTCATGTTTGTAGCATGAAATTTATTAACTTTCCCTGCATTAGCTTGGAGTATTTTGCACATGTACAATTAGAAATGATTAAATAGAGCCTCAGTTAAACAATCTTCCCCTGACAAACTTAAGCAAAATTTAGTTTCAATAAACCAAACCATCATTAAGCCATCTGCTTGAAAACTATGTGGGGCTTTGAACGTAATGTTTATGTCTACATTACCTGTTACTGAATTGACTCTTGCATTCCTCATTGTGTGAAACGCACAAGCAGGCACATGTACGTCTTGGAACTTAAGTACCAACTATAATATTTTTTTTGGTGATTATTTGTTTGCTGCTAGAAATGGTCAAAACAAGAATTGGTTGGTCTCTGGGCTTGCAGTTCCTTAAACAACTGTAATGTACTTAGTCCCCATCACTTTCCTAACCCATCATTTTTTTGTTTGGGGGTTCTTTTTTATTTTTTTTTTTGTTTGGTTGGTTTTGGGTGTTTT
>VZRU01013556.1:107657-120806 GCA_013398155.1 Pedionomus torquatus
TTCCCTTTCTGAAGTGGAGAAATAATGTCATATACACAGCAAACTCATGTTTTGTTACATTTCACTTAGCAGTTTCCCGTTTGGTTCTTCACTTTGGATGGCCTATAAAGCCAATAAGCAGGTGGAAAATGGATCATAGGAATCTTTCCGGTGCCAAAAAACAACTTAATGGAAATTGTTGAGCATAGCTGTATTTTCTGAGGAGCTTTTCAGTTCTCATCTGATTTTGGCATAATATTCTGTATGTTGGAAACAATTGTAAGTTGATGCTGAGTCCATTTGGTTCTCATCAGCCCCTGTCAACAGCAAACGGGCTTCATACAGATACATGTCCACTAGAAATAGGAAATATTTTATTTGAAATGCTACAGCTTTACTTCTCTATTTATATGATCTTCACATATCAATATTCTTAATCTCAACAAGAGGTGAAGTTGTAAAATTCCAGTCTATTGAAAGCTGTTTACTAGGTTAATGCTTGAATGCTTGCTTTGAATATTATTAAATAAAAGAGGGTTTTGAGTAGGACTGACATTTTAATGGGTGGATTACATATATGTGGTCTATTTATTTATCTATTTTTCTTCTTTTTTTTTTTTTTTTTTCCTCTTACCATCCATTTTCAAAAAAATTACCATTTGGCAATCACTTATGACAGGGTAGAATGGGAATTAATACCCTGCTGTTGACATCTTTATCTTTTTCAGATCTTTCTTTTCAGAGACAGTACATATTTGGGACAATCTAATGTATTTTGAACCTTGTCATCTCCATGAATTCTCTTTTCTCCAAGAAGAAGAAATAAAATAATAATGTATCTTTGCTAGAACTTGCGTTTATAAGTGGTTTTCCTTCCTTAAACTTCTTACCAACTAAAGATTGATGCTAGCTTATTATCGGCTCTTAGGAATACAAGAAAGTAAGGTAACACAGGTGCTAAAATCTGCAAAGCAGCATCTGTATTCATACAATCGTCAGTATTGGCTCAGCATTCTCATTGAAGGTTTGCTTAATGCTACCCTAGAAATGAGAATGGGACTGGTGGGTTTGCTCAGAAGAGAAATTCATATAAAGCTTTGTCCACTGAATGCAGCCACTTGTCCTATACATAATGTACAATTTCAAAGTACTTAATATAATTGAAAAAAAAATAAATAAGCTTTTCAGTTTTGTCTAACTCCTAAACTATTATTGCTGTATTAGCTTTGGGACAAATTTGATAACTGGCTGATGGTTTGCAGAGATCAAAATCCAGAACTATTTCTGAAGAAACAAGGTGTAACTAAGGGGGAAAAATATTAAATAATTTCAGATAAGGAAGGTAGGCAATCCACAGGATGTCTGAGTCCTAACGTATATTAATATTGAAGGACTAATTGAAATGAAATAACTGATTCTGAGGCCTCTTGGAGTAAGAAGGCATCTGTTGGTTGAAAAAACAGCATAGACGTGCTTCAGAAACAAAAGCAATGGCGTAATTGCTGCCTTCGCTTTGAAACAGAACAAAATGAAAGCAAACTCTGACATGATTGTGTCGGCAACACTTGCTTTGCAATACAGGAGGATGAGCCAGAGGCATGTTTATGAAACGCATCGACACACATGCTCTCTCAAACAGGAACGCTTCTTGTTTATTCTTTCACTTCATTTTCACAACTTGTGTCTTACTCTTTTATGCCCCCATTAGGTAAATTTCCCTAATTTTTCCAGAGCTTGAAGGTGATATTAATTCTTAAGAAAATAAACCAATCTCTTCAGTTCTGACAGAAGTCAATGTAGTCTCTCCTGAGTCATGATGCAAAATCAATGGGTCATGAGTGGCTGGAAGAAATAATTAACGGTCTAGATTGCTTCCACGTTACTTCAGAATAAAAGTGAGGATCTAAAAGGCCAGGTTAGCTGCAGGTGTGGCAGGAGCCTGCCCACAGCTGCCCAGGAAGAACGGCTGACTTGAGCCTTGTCTTGGCCTGCAGGAAGGGTAGAAGAGGTGGTGTTCTGCTGGTGGTCTGCCCGGTAGTGGGTTCCCATCTGCACATGGCAGCTCTGACTGGCTGAAAGCGGACACATTGGTAGAGGGAATTATTGGCGTGTGGGCAGTGAGACCAAAGAACGTCAGCTGTACCCCCACTTGCATTAGAACCGTTACAGTTGCTTTTGCTAGGCAAAAGTATATATATATAAACGATATCTATAGTATATATCTATAAAAGGTATTTCCCAGATATGAAAGCTGTTAATTTGAAGCCCAGTTGAGCTTGCATCTAAGTAGCATTCTTATTCCTGATAATTAAACAGTATTTTGAAAGAATTTTGATTCTGGTACCTCACTATTAAGTTTAGGTAAGTGATAATTTACAATTATGTCAACAGATTAGAAAGATACTGATCTAAGAAATTTAATTCCTGCAAATAAACCCTAGGTTATATAATTTTTTCAATCAAAGTAATTTGTTAATGTAATTTATGTAAATTGTTTTGGAACAGAAATGAATTTTTTTTCCTTCTCAGAAACACTTACCGAGAACAAGTGTGTGTTATATAGCATTTTGTTTAGTTACCAGGTTACTTAACGTAATTATATCCTGGTAGGATTCCACTGCTAAGAAGGATCAACACTTTAATCTTACCCTCTTTTTGTAATGCATTGTCTAAAGTTTAACAAGGACACACTATTACTGCTAAAAGGTGTCACGGAACATGTATAGCACAAAATAAATCTATTATATCCAATCCATTTAATTTATTTTTCTTAACCATAATTTGTATTGTAACATAGAGCTGTTATTTTAAGTAATACAAAGTTAAGTTTTTCATCTATCACAAATATGGTTTGTTACGTTCACAAGAAAATTGTAAGTGCTAGAAATTCAGCAAGTTATATCCTTATATTATGATATTTTTAACATAAACACCTAAAAGATGAGTGTGGTAGCCTGACTCCCAGCATTCATTTTTGTTATTAGTATAATTGGAGTAAAATCTTCAATTTTTTTCATTTGGGGTTATTTAGTTGGGTTTTTAATTACTGTTTTAATGCCTTTTCTGCTAACCAATTTGTCATTAGATGTTCATAACATTCCATGTGTCATCGCTGGGCCAATTGATGTTTTTAATGTCAACACAATATGCTAACGTTATTTACTGCTATAGTAGTTAAATGCAGTGATTTGTGTGAACATTTTGGACAGTATGTCATCTCTTTGTGAAATCAAACTTCAATTCATTGTCTTTTGATCCTACATAGGAATTGTTTGCAGTCATTTTTTACAGTCATGTTTTGCAGTCATCACCTTTAATACTTTTCATAACCAATTGAAAACCCCCCCCTTTGCAGGGGTTTTTGGTTGCTTTCAGGCATTTCACAGTGTGGAATGCAGCCGTTCTGTTACACTGTCTGTCAAAACGCCAAAAGATTTCAGGCACATCCATTAAATTCTTCATGTTATTTTTATCGTTGCATTGTGAGACTTGATATTATTGAGTTTGTGGCTAGATTTGGGAAGCTTTAATGTCCTTCAAAAGTTTTCACTAATTAAAATAGGAAAAAACAGATAAAAATATTCCAAAGGAAAATTTTTGGTTTTTTTTTTAATTGTAAACTTCAGTTCAGCCTGGAGATGAATCATCCTTTTGTTGGATTACTGAATAACTGGACAAAGAAAGTGATAACTAAGGTTGATTTTCGTGTCTGACTGACTATCTGTCCTGTAAGACAGATTTTTTTTGAAAATTAGTGTCAGCAACTGCTGTTGCTGAATGCTTTTGGTATACAAAAGTGTGAATTCAGTGAAAGGTCTCGCATATGGACTTTCCCATCCTGAAGTGAAGGGCTTTTATCTAAATGAGCACAGAGTTCCAAAAGATATCCGAAATATGTTTCCCTCAGCTTTGTTTTTTTCCTCATTTTTCTCCATTGAGATTCAAGCTTTCAATTCAAATGTGTTCTCATGTAGGTATTTCTAAGTAAAAAGAACACACCCTGTAGTGTTCTGAGCACCAGGGGCAGGGCGAGGCTATTTTGCTATAATTGAATGGATATGTGCTTTACATAAAAGTCCCCTTTCTTGAAAGAAAAAAATCATTGTTGGGGTTTGATAGAGCATCTCCTCTCCTACCCTGAAATAAGTACATTCCCTTACATAGCTGGAATAAAAGTCGGTTTTGTATCTGTGAATTAAAAAGTGAAATGCTGTAGAGGAAATATTTCTGAAGATATATTTTACAAATCCTGATTGTGCAAGCAGTTGTATCTCTTTTTTTTCCCCCTGTACAGCTTAAAAAATGATTGGCTTTTAAAAGTTTGGGCAGACAAGTCACCTTTTTTGAGGACATGTGGATCTTCTGAGTTAGCATGAATTTAATGACAGTCCTTGAAATGCCTTTCAAAAGAAAAGACAAAGATTTCATAATTTCAGCATCAGAATTTGTGAAATGCAAATTCATGACGCGTTAATACTTCATTAGCTTTGTCTAATTTTATAAAATGTTGCGTTTTCTATGAGTAAAGCGACTGGGATTTTGCCATACTTTCAGTTTTTTCTAAGTAATAAACCCAAGAGAAGATGGAATGCTCTGGAAGGCGCTACACCAGACTTCATCAGATTTGGTGACATTAGGGGTTTCTCTTGTTTGTCAGAGTCAGGAGTGAGTTAAATCTGTACCTGGAATTTTAGCAAGTGAGTCACAGCGAGCGCCTCTAATAACAAATGTTTGGACTGTGTGTCCCAGGTGGAAAAAATTGGCCACTAAAATCTCACTGAAGAACAGTTCTATAGTTCTCTCTTGACCTTATTTTTTTATTAATGTTTTATTGTTTCCTGTGTGGAGGAAAAAAATAAAGCCAACACATTCACACAGTGTCTTTTATGGTCATGATTCACCACTATGGAAACCAAGTGAAGCTTGGAAGAATACTGCGTGCTGACTTGCCAGCGCTTTGAAGTGCGTGGCAGTCAGAGCTGTTTGGACATGGTTGAACTTGAACATTGTGCTAATGTGTGATTTCCAAAATTTCTGCTTGCGGTTCTCCACCCAGAAAATAAGAAGACAATGACAATGCACCCTTATACTTCTGTCCTAAGAGCACAGTAGAAATACATAATAACAAAAAGGAGTTGAAAACATTAAAAATGCAAACGATTATCCTGAAGAGTTGTGGTCAAATGATTTTTACGAGTAAAGAAGTCAAGGACAGAGTCAGTTACCTATAACATTAAGAGAACAGCTCTGACTATTGTTCTTATCTTATTTTTGGTGTATCTGCAAGTGGTTTGAAATTCCAGTTTAGTAGCTCAGGTGTCATTTTGCGTCATACTGAAGAATATGCATTTTCACTGGATATTCATCTCAGGCAGAAAATCTTCCTCTGATGTTAACCTAAGAACGCAGGAAGACTTTCAAGATAAACAAATAGCAGCTCTAATGTTGTTAGTTATTTAATGAGGAGCACTCAGCTAGTGAAGAGTTCTGTGTAAATATGACTGCATGGAGTGTTCCGGAAAATCACTGTAACTCTTAACTTTTACTGCAAGTGAAAATCAGACAACCAACCTGTAATTTTCAACTAATGCTACAGTGAAGAAACACGTGTGTCACAGGCTTGATAATGTCCCGTCAGCTAGAAATGGACTGGATTGCCTTGTTTCAATTCTGGTTCTCTGAGCCTGTACCTTTAAGTCTTGTTTGGAAGCAGGTTTCTCTCTGGTTCAGTTTCCAATCAGGATTATTCATTTTCTATTCCTTGGTAAATGTGAGACTCTTTGAGATTTTTACTGGCTTCTTGCATGTACTCCCCTGCTGCAAGGATGAGTACTAGCAGGCGTCCCCAGGTTCTCTGAAAGATGAAGCACAACTTCTCCTTTAGTTCCCATTTGTGTAACCCACTCAGGGTTTACAGTTCACCTCTGGGAAACATGCAGTAGTTGAAGTAGAGAAACACAGATGTAAAAATGCCATAAAATCTGTGTTTCTTTATATTGGCTGGCACAAAATATCACGGAGATGAGAAAGCGCTAAATATACTGTGTATACTTCCCTTTCTCGCTTTTAAATGTTGTTTTGGGCGTAGTCTGTGTGCTCCATGTCATCCACTTCTGTAACTTTTCTCGATGATGTTGCATGCACATCTCTGTCAGGATTCTGAAGCTTCTCGCTTGGCTGCCCTACAGTTCAGCAAACTGTGCCTCATTGTTCCTTCTCCTCGCACAAGTTTTCTTTCTCTCTGTGATTCATGACATTTCCAAAATACTTCAACTTCTGAGGTCCGGTTGTAACATTTGATCTTCCTTTCAGCTTTTTGGGAAATTCTGTGGCTCCAAACCCTGGCTTGCAGGAAGAGTTGGGGTGAAATGATTGCTGGCTGGCTCCAGCGCCCCATTGTCCTTTTATTTTCCCTCTTGCCTGGGAGCTGCTAGGGTGGGAGGTTTTCCACAGTCCTATGTCTGAGACACGTGTGACTCAGCCCTGACAGCCCATGGTTGACTTCACATCCTCTGAGGTATTTAATGATACAGCAATTTCATAACCGCAACCAGAATTCAGACTTTGTCCGGGGTAGGTTTCCCACACTGTGACATAAACTGTTTCAAATGTGGTTTCTGAACGGTTTGGAATATTTTACGCACCAGCTGCACTGGTGGCTCCACACAATTCTTACATCTTACATTCTTACATCTTACATTCTTACATCTTACAATTCTTATTCTTGCTCCACACAATACTTACTCACCTGGCTGCTGCTTGTGTCCAGAGTGTGCCAACAGGTGTTAGAGTGCAATAAAATATTAAGAGAGAGAATTGACACGCCACAGCTTCTGAGTAGAAGTGTTAGTTACAAAGCCAGCAGCTGCTTTATATACATCTTAAAAAGATACAGCCAGTACTTCTCTGGGCAGAAGAATCTCTCACTGATCATGAATCAGAAACCTGAAAAAACTGGTGCAACAAAAGCCTGTTCTGTATCTTTCCAGGTTTGTTTCAAACAGCTCACCGTTTGTTCGTGAGATTAACTGAGAAGAAGGTTGTGAATGTGTCTTAAAATTTTCTGTTACAAACCTGTAACGTAGATCTCAAATTAATATAGATGTTGCCTATTGTACTGCAGACATTTAAAATAATTAGCAATTTCATATTAGTTTCATGACAATATGAGACCTTCTCAGAAGGCAAGGTGCTCATGGAAATTGTGCCTGACCAACCCGGTTGGCTCCGTCTGGCTCTGTCAGGGGTAAGGGATGGGGTTATTCCCCTCCTCACCGGCACTTGTGAAGCTGCATCTAAGAGTTGTCTGGTTTGGGGCTCCCCGGAGACACCGACGAGCTGGAGAGAGCCCCGCAGAGGGCCATCTAGGTGAGATGGGGACTGGAACTTGGCAGGCAAGGAAACACTGAGGGTGTTTTTCTCCCCAGAAAAGGCTGGGGTGGGTGGAATCTAAACTGAATGTGTTCCAGAGAAACTTGCTTTAACATTAATTGTGCTTTGAGCAGGAGATTGGATTAGAGATTTCAGCAGGCACTTTCAAACTTCTTTTCCGTAATTCTAAGGTATTATTTTTGTAGTTTTTAGGGTTGGTTTGGGGGGGATTTTTTGGTTTGGTTTGGTTTTCTAGAGGATCACTTTGAGTACATCATAAAGGTCTTGAGCAGCATCAAGCAAACAAAGGTCTGGCAACTTTTTTCTTTGAAATACTGGAATGACCCAAAGTCTTGGAATTGAGATTTGGTATTGGCAGGAAAGTGGCCTGTCTGTTGAGCATGTGCTTTTTGGTATTTCTGTGAAAAATCTACATATTTAGCCAAGTTTTAACCCTTTTGGGCATAACTCCTACTATGATCTCTGCTTGATGGATTTATCAGCAAAATCTTGGATAATTCTAATCCCTAATTATTCCCATAAACTCTCTCCACATGGTGTAAATGCATATGGTTTTGTGAACTCTGTCCCCTTCAAAATTTTCACGTGACTGGACTACTGGTATCTTTCAATGTAGAATTAGTGACTTAAGGGATTCAGTCACCTATAACTGTCACTGAAGGTGATTCAGCTGAACCTCACTGGCTCAGAAAGTCCATTTCACTTCCTGGGGCTTGAAGACAGCAAAAACTTGCAAAAGATGTAATATTTAAAAACTGTCAGTCACTGCTGGAGAGCCTCAGTCGATGAATTTCTTGTCAATCTGGTTAAAGAGTTTACTGCATCTCTGCTTCACAGCTCAGCTGGCCGGGTCTGTCCCGTTCCGGGGCTGCAGAACCAAAGGAATGTTGGCCGTGTGGTCGGTGCAGTTGACAGCTCTGTATGTTAAAATTTATCAAATAGCAGCTTTATTTCACATGCTCAGCACTGAGCTGTAGAAGGTTTTCCCCCAGATTTTGTTGTGAGGAATTAGCATAAAAAAGTACGGACCTAACCTGTAGATGTGGCTGGCATGGGAAGAAAAATACAGCGTGTAAAAGGCTGGTCTTATTTGATGTTCCCAACAGTTAATGGTTATAAAACATTTGCAGATACTCTGTCCTTTTATCTGCTACTAAGAGAGAGTTACGAGACATGGCAGGTATAGCTGGTTATGATGATTTAAGGAATATAATGTGTCTGAAGGATTCTGGAAAACTACTGAATTGCCCACGTTCTGAACTTTCTTTGTCTCTGTAAATTCAGGGTTTGTTTATTTTTACAGTTTCAGCTTTACATGTGAACCCCCTTATGCGAGTTGCAAATAAGCTGTGGAATAACCTGAAATTTATTTTGCAGATGAGTAATCTGACTTGTACTTTTCTGTTGAACGGTTTCATCCACAATCTGCAGGATGACACCTTTGATATTTCCAGACCTTTGTATTTTTGGGCATATGAATAGTATTTCCCTGTTGATAATTAATGGGTGATTATGCAGTTTGAGTTGTGATGGTCTTTTGCATACTATTCTTCTTGAACAGATAGATGATTTATTGATTTCCGCTTACTTACCCTCCCCTAATTTTTTTTAATATTCAATCTTCCTTTGCGTTTTGTTTTCTTCTCAATTTCCTGTTGCCTTGCCTTTAGCTGTAGAAAGCTGGGCGCGTCCATCCTCTCCTTTGTTTTCTCTTTCTTTGTTTATTAAGCATGAGTGACAGCATGCAATAATTCAAGACAAACATTACTATTAACCATCCCGGTTCTGTGGCAGTGGTCTTGCAACCAGGAGCTAACATCTTGAGAGAAGATGCTATCTTTATAGCAAAGAGAACAGCTGTGAACAGATTCGTAACACGTACTTGAAGTACTTACTTGTGGATCCTCCAAAGAATACAGATTCCATCACATTCCATCCGTGCTCATATGCAGCAAATCAAACCCATTCTAGTCAGTCTAGTAACCCCATTTTGGTTACCAAAGCTTACTTCAGGCTGGTGCACCCTCTTTAATGAGCAGAAACAGGACTCGGATGGAACATGAACCCTAGAAAGAGGCAGGTGGGAACTGAGGTAGAGATTGATTCACTGCACCAGAGTAGCACTGGAAACACTACCTCCCCTTTTTCCTTGTAGACGAGGAAAAGCTGAAAACATTACAGAGCTACTGATTACCTTAGGATCTTGCCCTCCTGGAAACCCTTCCAGGGGAGCCGTTGAGCTGGTCTGTGTTCTGTTGTCAGTGCTGCACCCCGTGATTCCCAGCTAGCTGTATTTCATTACATTTAAAGTATTGGTTGTCTTGTTTCTATTTGTTTTCTGCAGTGGAACCTATGAAATCAATAGTTCTTACATGTTATAATCTTCATAGTATTCTTCAAAATCGGAGAAACTATTACCAGCTTTTATGCTACAAGATCTCTTGATGCCTACCTGAACCCTGTAAGGACAGTAGCATCCCGCAGTTTTTGCATAGAGCATCTTCTGATTGTTGCAGGCTGCAGTCTGAGAAGCTCTGATGGAAAAGGTTAGACTTTAACCAGCTGGCTGAATTGCATTGAGAACTTCTCAGAGAATGAGAGAAATGAGTTACAACATAATTTGTCTTGATAACCAGAGAGATTGAATCACTTGCCACATTCCCACAGTGCAAATATTTATGCAGTTAGCTCTTCTGGGTCCTTTCTTTGTCTAGTCGGAATCTTTGACAGCTTTCCTCTATGACTTTCTAATGTTGATTTTTTCTGGGCTTTTCCTAGACAGGTATTGAAGAACATGAAAGGAGCACGAAGATTTTGTTTCTCACGTTTAATTAGCAGTGCTCCCCGTTGTCTTTACGTGCTGCATTATAAATGCACACGCTATCAGATACTACAAATAAAGCAATAGCCAGTGACAGAGGTGAACACAGAGTTTCAGAAAGCAGAGGTCCCAAAAGAGGGTGTTATTTTATACGTGTGTTTTGGGAACATAGAAAAGGAATTAAAAATCTTGTTTAAAACTTCTGAAGCTTAGTGATGGAGCATTTAATTTGTATAATTCAGATGTTTTTATTTTAAATTAATCAAATTTGAAAGCTATTTAGAGACCTTGCAAAGTGTATAATTTCGTCAATAATTAAATATATAGAAGACTGTATCTTTGAAGTCACAATGGATTAAAGTTCGTATGGGATATATTTTAGTTGCACAGGGCTTTCAGAAAGTGAGAAACATTAAAAAATTAGGTGACTATCTGTGATTTTGTATTTATCTTTACTATGATAATAATTTCAAGGATAAAAATGAGCCTTTGAACAGCTGTGCTGTCTCAATGGCTTGAGTGGCGAAAGGAAAAAGAAGCCAACAGCAACTGAGTGTTTTTAAGGATTTTAAGTGCTATATAAATAACATGTGCCATCTTTAAAGCAGCGCTACAAAGTACGTGGGACACGCTAGGAACAGATTTGTAGAGTCATCTTGGCACTTCTTTCCAGTTGACCCTGGAATGTAATAGCCTTTTAAATTCAATATTTTCTCAAGGGACAAAGTATTGTTATAAATTCTTATTAGCAGAGGAAAAGTGCTATGATAGAAGCACAGTGCTTCTCAGGAAATGCTCACAGTTAGCGCTGAGAAGCCAACCATCGAGTTATATATTCGATTTTACCAAGAAGCTAAGCAGAAAAGGCCGTCACTGTCATGAATTATCTCTTTATCAGGTTCAGGTTTGCTGCCCCACAGCACTGTTCCAAACTCCAGATTGCTAAACTCAATTTTAGCAATCAAAAATTCCATTTTAACAATCTGGAATTTGTCCCCTTCATTTGTGAAGCCAGATGAGAGAGAACTGTCTGTTGTGTTTCCGTATTTCCAGTCACCACAGAAATCTTTGTTTTAGAGAAATCTTTAGAATTCCTTGGATTCCATTTCTCTTGAATCCCTTCTTTTAAGAAATTCAATTAATTTTCTTTTTTTTTTTAAAGGAATCTTTATTTCTTACTACTAAATTATATGAAATACAATAACATTTTCATAATAACAATGAAATAGTATAATGGAGCACAGAGACATTGACAATAACAGACTGAAATATTGTAAGATTAAAATTGTATGGAATGCCTGCCTAACTATTTCCAATCTTAATATTATTAGAGTTTCTCAATACAGACATTGTAGCAGGAGACACAGAGCTGATTTTTGCAGAACGCATGTAGTGCTTTTTATTTTGCATATTCCTTATAATGCATCTCCCAGATATTATGAAAAGCCAAAAGGGAAAAAGAGAAGAGAAAAAGGGGTGGGGTGCTGTTTGTTGGCCTGGGTGTGATTTTTTTTATTATTTTTTTTTAATGGAAAGGTGAAACTTTCATTTTAAAAAGATGAAAAGTATAATAATAAAAAAAAATCGCAGACGTGTTGAGGCAAATACATTGAAGTCATTCAGAAAAATAACTACATGACATCATGTGAAAAAGACAGAACCAAAAAAGGGCAAGTTTTGTAGGCCAAATAGCTTCTATTCATTCCCAAAGAATTTGTCCTACTCACACAAGAATTGAAAGAAGGAAATAAAACCTTCATCCTTGGATGCTCACAAAATACAAAACTGTTGTCCCAGATAGAAAAGGTCAAAAAAGTAAAACAAGTGAAATAAAATACAGCTATGTCTGTAATCAGGAAAGCTGTCTGGGAAATACTGACTCTCTGCTCAAAAAAATCAGAGCTGAGTTACCCCCAGGAGCCCAAAGAAGTCCTGGAGCCATTGTGAATCACTGTATGCTCCTGTTATCTTATGTTTTCAGCAAACTCATGTTTGCACATAAGCAGATGATTTTTGTCATTTTTTTTCTATCTTGGTCTCTCAGAGCAGCAGGGAGAGTTTTATACCTTAGTGAATTCAACAAGGTGATTCCCAGACACTTGCTTGGCATTAGCAAATTTCAGAAATATGATCAGCTACACAAATCAGTATGTGCCCTGTAGCTTGTCCTCTTCTTAGGGAGATAATTGAGTTGTCTAAACCAATGCACATAGAATCGTAGACTCACAGAATGGTGAGAGTTGGAAGGGACCTCAAAGATCATCCAGTTCCAACCCCCCTGCCCTGGGCAGGGACACCTCCCACCACACCAGGTTGCTCCAAGCCCCATCCAGCCTGGCCTTGAACCCCTCCAGGGATGGGGCATAGCTCAGGAGGAAATGAAGCATTTGGGCACAGAAGACTTCCAGGACTAAAGTACTCTATAAAGTACTCCATGCTTTTTATGTCCCTCAACATATTACACTTTGAAGTAAATGCTGTGGTTATTTACCATTACCATCCCTATTTTTCTGCCCCAGCCCTATTTATCCCCTTTATTCCCTATGGACTGGAAGAAAGGAAACATCACACCCATTTTTAAAAAGGGTAGAAAGGAGGACCCTGGGAACTACTGACTTGTCAGCCTCACCTCCATGCCTGGGAAAATCACGGAACAGATCCTTCTAGATGCCATGCTTGGGCACATGGAGGACAGGGAGATATTTCAGGACAGCCAGCATGGCTTTACTAGGGGCAGGTCCTGCCTGACTAAACTAGTGGCCATCTATGACAGAGTTACTCTGTCAGTGGATAGAGGACAACCTGTGGATGTGACAATCAATGACATAGACAGAGGAATCGAGAGCATCATTAGTAAATTTGCAGATGACTCCAAGCTGTGTGGTGCTGTCGATACACCGGAGGGATGGGACATCATCCAGAGAGGCCTGGACAGGCTGGAGAGGTGGGCCCAGGTG
>VZRU01013557.1:6330-17239 GCA_013398155.1 Pedionomus torquatus
ATTAACCCAGCGCTGCCACCTCCACCACTAACCCATGTCCCTCCCACCACGTCTGCCCATCTTCCACCGCAGTCTGAAGTCTTCATATAATGATATCAAGACTTAAAATTTTATATGAGATTATAGTTAAAGCTTTTTGAATAATTAATCTACCAGCCACCACTTGATACTTTACAGAATTCATGGCACTCCTGTGCTAAAAGGCACGGCCAGCAGCTCAACATATGGTTCTCAGGAATTACTAGATGACAAGCAACAGCAAGCAAAACAGCAGCATTTCATGCTTTTGAAGTAACTATTTTCTTTTGTCTTGCTCATTCTGCTCATTTTGTGGTCATTCCACGGAAAGATATTTAAATACTTGAACATCACTGACACTGTTGTGAGCCACAGCTTTTCCAGCCCCACACTCCTTCACCAGCTGATCTTGGTCATCCAGCTGCTCCTCAAAATCAACGACAAAGGCTTGACATCCCAAAAGTCCTACATTTTTCAGCACCTCTAACCATAATCTTATTTGACAGAGGTTACACGTTACATTTTTCATTTCTTATCCTGGCCCAAATACGAGGAACAAAGCTGAGCAACAGCTTAGTATTAGCTGGAAATGATGCTTTGTCCTTAACCCGAAGAACCCCCAGTTTGCCCAAGTTCTGAGCATAAAATCTGTAACTGATTTTGCTGCTGTCATCTGGACTTTTTCCAGTTGGCCACCTTCTTTCCAAATTGCCAAGTCCCAAACAGGACCAGCACTTTAACTGGGGTTTATCTGCACCGTGTAGAGTGGAAAAATCATTTGACTTATTTTACATACATTTGTATAACCCATAACAAGATACGGTGGGGTTTTTTCCCCTCTAGCTATTACCATTATTACCCTCTAGCTATTATCATCATTTTTTAACACCACCCTGACTGTTTATCTGGTTTACCGAGATTGTTTTGAATTCTGCTCTTCTCCTTCAAAGTACCTCCCAGCGTGGTATCATCCGCAAATATAACAACACAGTATTCCCTAATCTGAATGCCTAATGAAAGTGCTGATTAGTGTTGGACCTAGAACAGATTCCCACCAGAACCATCCTTCCATGTTCACAGTGAAAATGGATTTGACTAGCACTAGCTCTTCTTATTAACCTGGCTTTGAGTAATCCTTAGAAAACAGCTAGTTTCCAGCGCACTGATTTGCTTGGCCACCCTGGAACTTTTCTTGAGATAAACAGGATTCTGGTTTAGTCCAACAATTCATCACGGCGCACACAGATGGCTGAAACAATTGTTGTTGAGCTGCGTTAGCCCTTTGGAGAAATGCCACCTGAAAGTACCCGACAGTGACACGGACAAAGCGCGTTGTCCAACTTATTTAATGATATTCTGGAAGGTAAACGTGTCGGTGCCAGCTGAGTGAGCCCTTCTGCCCATTGCCAAAAAGACACTGCAGGTGACCCAGAAAGTGCAGCAGTGAACAGCTGAGGTTACATCATCCACACAAGAGCTTACTCGCAGAGAACAGAATCATGGAATTGGCCAGGTTGGAAGGGACCTTTAAGGTCATCTTGTCCAGCTATCAACCTAGCTCTGATAGAAACCCACCACTAAACCACAGCACTAAGCACTATTTCAACCCAGCTTTTAAACACCTTCAGGGACGGTGCCTCAGCCCCCGCCCTGGGCAGCCCATTCCACGGCTCAGTAACCCTTTCAATGTAAATAATTTTCCTAATCTCCAATCTGAACCTCCCCTGGTACAACTTGAGGCCGTTTCCTCTTGTCCCATCACCTGTTCCTTGGGAGAAGAGACCAACCCCCCCAGTGACACCCTCCTTTCAGGGAGTTGTAGAGAGTGAGAAGGTCTCCCCTCAGCCTCCTCTTCTCCAGGTTGAACACCCCCAGCTCCCTCAGCTGCTCCTCACAAGGTTTGGTCTCCAGACCCCTCACCAGCTCTGCTGCCCTTCTCTGGACTTGCTCCAGCACCTTTTATGGACTTTCTTATCATCTTCCTCCATTTCCTCTCATTTTATTGCATTTCCAGCTCCGGTGTTGGGTTGATGCTACCCTCAGGGTACAAAGCTTGGCTGTAAAACCACACAAAAAGCCATCCCAAAGAGACCTACTCCTTTCTGTCTGTCATGCCCAACCCAGCAGGCTTTTCTTGTAGCATTTTGGGAGAAAGACCAGAGACATTGAGGGACTCATGTTCAGAATTTCTCAAAACTGACCCAGATGGGGTTTATTTATTCTAAATAGATTTCTCTTTCTTGTCCTTACCTATCTTTCTGTCTGAACATACGTACTTTTGAGATAAGGAACTGGGGATTTGCCTACGTGAAGGCACACATAAATTAAAGGGGAAAAAAAACTCCTTATTTTGATAAAAGAGGGTGTTGCTCAGAAAAGAATCTGTAAGAAAAGATTATTAACTCTTTTATTTCACATTTGAGAATCCGATTTACACTCTGAGATTGAAGCACACAATTAACAGTATAATTTAGATATCAGATTTCTCCGTTCTCCTCTGCTGCCAGCCTGTATTCGGTTTCAGGCTTCTAATGTTGACTATTAACCTATTTAAATATTCACCAACAGCCTTCTGCCAAGGCAGATTAATTCACCATCTCGAGTCCTTGTCAAGTTGTCAATTTGTCAGATATTTTTCAGTTGCCAGTGCCCTTTACAGTGACAATGAAGGCACAGAGCTCAGCAACAGTTTTTTTGTTGGAGTCTCCTCTAACAGAAAAGCTCTGCAATACATGAGTAGCTAAAGCTTTTCTGCCTTGGCAGGGCTGAGAACCACAGAATCATAGAATTGTTTAGGTTGGAGAACACCTTTCAGATCAGCAGGTCCAACCATCAACCCGACACTGACAACACCATGAACCCATGTCCCTCAGCACCCAATCTGCCCAGCTCTCCAGGGATGGTGACTCCGCCACTGCCCTGGGCAGCCCATTCCAAGGCTTGACAACCCTTTGCAATGAAGAAATTTGAATTTTTTCCTGATATCCATCCCGGCCCTCCCCTGCTGCAACTCAAGGCCATTTCCTCTTGTGCCATCGCCGGCAACTTGGGAGAAGAGACCAACCCCCCCCGGCTACCCCCTCCTTTCAGGGAGTTGGAGAGAGCAAGAAGGTCTCCCCTCGGCCTCCTCTTCTCCAGGCTGAGCACCCCCAGCTCCCTCAGCCTCTTCTCATTATTCTCCAGAGCCCTCACCAGCCCCACTGCCCTTCTCTGGACCCGCTCCAGCCCCTCAATATATTTCTTGTTGAAAGGGGGCCAAAACTTTTAGAACACCTTTCTGGGAGATGCTTTAACCAGAAACATTCCCGACATCCTCCTGCAACTGCTGATTAATTGCATTTTTCATGACAAAAAATCAAGTCAGCTGCATCAAGTCCACACAGCTCCTTTTACAGCTCAAGTACTTCCAGCTTCCAAGTGGAAGTTAAAATACACAGATTAAATGAAACAGTTCTCCAAAGGGATGAAACCGATGAAGTTTATAGAGACAAATGTTTATCTATGTCTTTTGGAGGTATTTAGGAGTGGGAGCCATCCAGGAAGAAGTCTAGGAAGCAGTAGAGTTACACCAGGGGGGCAGAGGGAAGCCCTGGGGTTCCCAGACATCCTTCTCTCCCTGCCAAGGGCTGTTTTAGGTCAACACACATTGGAAAGGGATTTTGCATCCCTTAGGCATGTGCCCAGCACGTATCTGATGGAGAGGGCGAGTAGAAGACACTGTCTGACACAGTCTGGCAGCAGGTCACAGCCCACAGTAATTCATTGCAGCCAGCTCCCAGAAAGGCATCGCCAGAAAGCAATAACCCCAACATGGCCTTTTTCGAGCTCAAAACTCCCTAAAATCATCTCCAAGGACACGCAGGCAAAGACAGAAGGAACTCTGGCTTCAGTGAGAGCTCCAGCTGGAAACTGAATTTTCTCCCTAATTAGGTAGAGGCCCCGACAGCTGACACCCACTGACTTCCCAGCAGCTTGGTTCCTCAGCCAGGGAGAACCCTTCTCTAATTTAGATAAACACCGCAGAAACAGAAAAGAATTTAATATTTTTTTTTTTTTCATCCCAAGAGGAATTACTGTCAAGATTGCTAGCTATGTTAAAAATGACTAAAAACCCAGAGATGTACATCGTTAAACTGTACTCAGCTGACGGAGGAGGTATGAGCCGGGCAGGTCCCAAGGCTGGTATCACCCATTGGTGGTCTCTTTCCACTTGGAACCCAAAACCAAGTGAGAAGTGGTTTGAGAAGAGAAACTCTTCCAAGGGGAAGAGTTTTTTTCCCATCTGCTAGAAGCAGCCTGCCCTCAGTCACGGACTTCAACGTCACCTGCAATTCTCTTTGGCGGTGTTTATAATGATCTATCATTAAATAAATATGACGCAGGCGTAACTCTGCAGGTGGGGGTGCTCACACAAGGCTTTGGACAGATTGGCACACAGGTANTTTTTTTTTTCATCCCTGCAGGTTTTTTTCAACTCTGCAGGTGGGGGTGCTCGCACAAGGCTTTGGACAGATTGGCACACAGGTAGCCTGGGCTATCTGAGATCAGGCTGCTGGCCTGCTCTGTAGAATTATCATAGAATCATAGAATATTTAGAGTTGGAAGGGAACTCAGAGATCATTGTGTTCCAACTCCCCTGCCCTGGGCAGGGACACCTCCCACCACCCCAGGTTGCTCCAAGCCCCATCCAGCCTGGCCTTGAACCCCTCCAGGGATGGGGCAGCCACAGCTTCTCTGGGCAACAGGGATCTGCTGTTGGGAGCAATAGAGAGGCAGAAACAGGCTCTGGCCTGGGGCATTTGCTTATAAAGGTTTTTATAAAACAGTCACTCTGGTGAAAGGCTTGGGCAAGCTCAGTCTCTTATTACAAAGGTCTCTGTTACAGCCTCCTCTGCTTTCTGCCCATTCCTTATTTATACCACTCAAATTACTTAGCTCGTTAATCTGTCGTAATAGAAGGCCAGTTGAGTTGAGTTTATTTACTGTTTAATAATAGCCTTTGTTTTAACAGAGGGAGGGACGTTTGCTCTTGCAGAAATCTGGAACGCAATGGGAAGGAGGGAGTAAAACAAAAATCCATCAGGGCTTTTAAAGGCTTTAACCGTCCGCATAAACAGCCAGATGACTGCAGTCCTTCAGAGCGAAAATAAAATCAAACCACCCAGCCTTCCCTAGGCAAGTGGATGGCTCCGAAAATGACTAACCAGATAAAGTAACCAGCTGGTTAAAAAAAGAGTATTGACTGAACCGGGCTGTTTTTAGAAACTCTCACAACGAGAGAGAGCGCAGAACAAAAGAGAAAGATTTTCCAAGTATCCTGGCTGCAGCCAACCAAAGCAAAGCAGATTGCTTCCACTAAGGAGCCTTCAGCTCTTACTGCTCTTCTTAGAGGGGCTGTGTCACCGGGATTTATCATTAATGGGGACGTAAGCTTGCCCAGGCACTCAGCTTTACGTTAAGAGGCCTCAGTGCAGATTTAAGGTGCCAGTTTGGCATCAGGCGTAACTTCAGGCAGATGCTTAACTTCAGGCTCCGCTACTCCCGCTGCTGACCCAGCCCTGCACCCAGTGCTCCAGACCAAGCCTTCGCAGGATGCTCTAACCCCGACCAAATGGTTATCTACAGGGAAATCCAGGACAGCACCACTGAGTAAAGAACTGGGGACCAGAAGCCATCTCTGTCTCCAGCAGCCCATTTCAGATATTTCTTCCCTGTTCTGTGCTTCGCAACCAGAACTCAGTTATTAGAGTTATTTGACAGTTGCTCCATCCCCTGCCAGAGGCGAAACATGAGTTGGGTTTGCTGCTGTGTCCTCAGAGGACTCTGCTGTGTCACGGAGGCTCTTTCCCAGCTCAGGGCAAGTTAAGGACAACGTCACCATCAACTGAACCTTCTTGCTTTTGCTACTTTTGGTTCATGACCCCAAAGTTACTTAAACTAGAGAGGAGGGAGCATCAAATACGTGCCCAAGTAATCCAAGGAGAGAGTGTGAATGACTAAGCTTTGATAAACTCTCAATCCTTTTAGATTCTTCCTGCAATATTCTCCTTCTGGGCTCCTGCTGAGTAGCCCTGGACCTCGCAGCTCCAGAGCACTTGCCTCCATTTTTCAGCACGTAGACACCGATTACGGTATCGGAGCCAAGAACCGAACTGTAATGCTTTATTTTTTGGTATAACTCTGCTGGGGAGGAGCCCCAGCTACACGAGGCAGTTGTGGATCAGTGGTGCTGTGCCGATCTGCACCGGCGCTGGAGCTGCTCTCGCCAAACCCAGTTGCACCAGGGGCAGGTGAAAGGAGAACCGAGACCTAAATACCAGCTCCCAGTGGGCAAAAGTTTGTAAACTTCTACTCTAGAGTTTCCACAGCGTGAAGATTATATAGGAACAATGTGGTTTCACTCCCCGGGGACCAGAATAAGTAGGGATTTGTGGGAAAGTAAGGGAAGATGGGTGAGGAGGACTGGAAACACGCTCAAGTGACTTGCAGCTAGAGGTGTAGAAAAACACGTACGTCACAGTGATGGTTTGGTCTCGTGTGCTTGGCGAGTAGAAGGTCTGCCCACAGGGAGCACAGCCCTGTGCTGGACGCGGAGGCAACTCATCCAACACGCCCGAGATCCCTGTCCTGATGCTGGGAAGAGCAAAGCATGGAGGAAGACCAGGCCTGCTCGAATCGCTCATCTACGGGCAAAACCCAGCCGGTTTTGGCTCTGCCTCACTAATGAGGAAAGACTCTCTACAGCAAGGAGCGAGGTCCACGGTGCCCGTGGTCCCACTTGCGTTCCTCTGCTTGGTTGCTGTTTCAGTGACCCCCCAATTCTCAAGGCACCGAGATGAAATTTTCTCTTTTTTTCATCCACGGTTTTGGGGTCGTTCCTGTGTCCCGCCTGTCCCCGCTCGCACCAAATTAGCAGCTCAGCACCTCACGGAAGGACGCGGAGTCACTCCGGATTTGCTGGGCATACTCCCATTTCTTTCTTACTCATCTCCGTGCCTCAGCCCAAGGTCTCTCGCCCGAGTGAGCCAAGCACTTCACGGGGGATGCCCTTAGAAATCAAGAGAAGAGAGCAGCCTGAGCCGGGAGAGAAAGACAGACCCCAACGGGCATCGCTTCTGTTCCAGGAGACAACTCTGCTCTTCCAGCAATGCTGTCCTGCGGGATGCAGCCTGCCTGCTGATGCAGCTCCTCCCTGAACAAGGGAAAAAGTCCTGATCAGGACAGAAAGAGCAGCTGGTTTGTCTCAGGCAGTGGTGAGAGCACCCACCTGAGATGTGTGCCCAGGTCCTTGGTCCTACAAGCCTTGGCCCGACTCTGCACTGATTGACAAAGGGGAGATTTAGGAAGATTCCCAGGGACTGCGCACAGCTAAGTACTGCTGCAGCAGAAATCAATAATTCTGGTTAAAATAACACTGTTCCAGCAATCCAGACTTTCACGTGGGAGCTCCGATACTTTAAGTGATACAACTCAGACGATGTCTCATTGAATCCACTTCTCTTGCTGTCCTTTCATCTGCTGGAGTGCCTGTGCAGATGGGGCTGCTGACTGACTCCCTAATAATCAAAACGCAATTATTCCCCTACTTCACATGGCAGAATTGTAACTTTTTATTTCATCAATATAAATGATTAAGTGGTAACATCAGTGAGGAGCAGCTACGCATCCGCTGAGCTATAAGTGACCTACATCAGCGATTGATCTCGCTTCTTGATTAGTGTAAGCTTTAAAGCTCATAAGCTGCATTCTGCGCTAAGGCAGACAGTTAATAAGAGCGATAATTAGCTAGTGGCTTGCAGTTTTCTGCTCCTAAAGGCTACCTGAGAACAGCACAAATCTTTACTCCTCTCTGCACGTGGTATTAACCACAAATCTTGAGCTACTCTGAAATTACATACCTTCAGACTTGAATCTCCGGTGCAGTTCTCTCCTCATCCACATATACCATTAACTAATTATGTCATCTGAACAAAATTGCTAGTTTAAGTCTTGGCCAAGGTTGATGGCTTTCTTGACTCTATCGGGGATAGCCAGAAAGCCATCACACGGGAAAACATCTACGTGCCTAAACCCCTGGGTGCGAGCAGCTGGCCTGGACCAGCCCTCCCAAAGCATCAGCGGCAGATTAGGGAAGGAGACCACGAGCAAGCGACACGCCGAGGGAGCCCTCCTTGCACTCTGACGGTGGTTTTAGGCAGCATATTTGGAAATTGCAGTCATTGTCCATCCTCAGGTGGTGGTTTTGACACTGATCTTGGCCACCTGGAGCTGACAGAAACCCCAGGGCTTTCCAATTCCTCACCATCTCTTCCAGAACGAGGACGCTCCCGGTGTCGCTGCCATGTATTTCCCTCACTCACGACTGGGGTCTGTCTGCCTGCCACGGGACACGTGGGGACGGGGTGGCCACGGGTGAAACGGGAGGAAAGAAGCCCTAGAAACTCCATCCTCTCAAAGGCAGAAGCCCCTGCACCACGTTACTCACCTTCACACTCGGGAACCAGCCGGGTGCCCGAGGGGAAGGAAGATGCTCTAGGAAACAGGGTCAAGCACTGAGGGGAGAGATTTTTTTAAAAAAAAACCCAAAACAACTATTTAAATGGCTAATGGTGCAGACAGGCAATTAGTGGGACTTTTCAAAATGCACTTCCTAATTGCACAGTTAAATACTTGAACGCGCTTCATGAAATTTAGCCTTTATTCCTTCCGAGATCAAAGCAAGAGGAGAATGGGACAAATTACAAGCCAGCAAATAATCACACAGCCTGACTTTCTGTGCCTAAATAAGATGACGAGGGCAGTTTCTCACATCTCCCCCAGGATTGCCAGCTCTGCCTGGCTTTGGGGTGCTGAGCTGGAGGCCACGGACAGGGGATGGAGCTCACCACAACCCAGCCCAGCCTCCAAGCAGCCTGGGCTAAGGCAGCCCCAGCTGGAAAACAGGTCCTCAGCCCCATCCCTGAGTGTGAACTGGCACCACTGAGCAGGGCAGCGTCGGGATTTCTGCTCCCTCCTTCACAGAGCCCATGAATAGTCCAAGGTTGGAGGTGGCAGCAACACCAAGGAGTTCCTCCGAAGCGGGGAGGGGTTGGAGCGGGACCTTGAGGGGGAGATGAGGCAGGGAGGCAACACTCAGCCCCACGACACGGTCGAAAACCAAAGCCTTTCCTCGATTCAGAGCAGTTTTTCTGTTTAGTTTAAATTTCTGCGACAGACACTGGAAGCTACGCGATGTGAATACCCCGTCAGAGACAATTATTTTGCCGATTTGTTCCTGTGACAGCTCAGTTACACACCAGCACTTACAGAGAATAACACGACAGGATAAAAAAAAAACTAACAAAAAACCAAAAACCAAAACCCCAACAACTTATAGCATGGCCTGAAGTGAAGTGACAAGAGAGATTCATCTCTGGGGAAAATAGTCAGGAAATACATTTGAAAGCAGAAGCATTAGAGGGTTCAGAAAGTCACTGCTGAGCGTGGGAGGGCAGGCAGGGAATTGAGGCTGAGGAGGGAAGGCACAGATGGGGGATGAAGCATTCACCCCCCACACACCCCGGAGCAGACATCAGTCCTCACAGAAACACAGCCCAAGGACCCGCTCTCGGTGGCTTTGGCTACGGGCTCTGCACCCACTCTCTCTGACCCTCCGCATCCCCCGACCCAAATCCCGGCACCGCTGTGGCCCTTTCCCCCCAGGGGCAGGTTGCTCCCCACCTTCTGACCCTCCAAATCAGCATCTCTGATCCCTGCTCCCCCTGAGCCTGGCAGTTTTATCCACAGCATCCTCTGAGACTGCGTGTGCCCCCGCTCCAGCTCCCTGGGGTGTTATCATCACTGCAGGAGGGAAGATGCTGGATAACGAGGGTTTGGGAGCACCAGGCAGGCTCTTCTGCTCTCTCCTTCCAGAGAAAACAGAAACACCTTTCTCTGCCCCCATCTGAGCATAAAAATAGGAAAAAAAAACCCAGGTGTGTGAGAATGCTTTAAATAGCGAGATGGGAGATGTCTGTCTGCCAGGTCCTGCGCTCTGCCGGGAGGACGCGTCCCGGGGATGTGGTTGATAGAGTTTTGGCACCCTTCTGCACAAATCCTGGGCTTTTTCTGACTTCAGCCCTGGATCTCAGGTGCTCTGCTCCCATGGCTGGCACCAGCCTTGGTCTGGCACCTCACCCCTGGGGATGCCTTTGGAAACCCTGAAACTCAGCAACATCTTCCAAGTATTTTTCTTCCCCCCGCCCCCATTCAGAAATGAGTCTTAGAAAAGGAAAACTGGGCTGGGGAGATGATGCTGAAACGGTGATAACGTTTCTGAGCACTGGCAGGATAACTTTTCCCTCGCTTTTCCAGTGCTGTTGTTGCCTCTTCAGGTGCCCTTGGCAAACCAGCGTGAGCAAAACATCAGGTGGATCCCTAGGTGAAGCAAAGGCTGCCAGCCAAGCACTCCCCCCTCCCCAGCTCTGCAACCACAGACTGTATTAAAAGCTGCCCTCCTGCATCACGGAGCAGCGTTTCTCACTGCCCTACAACTGGGCTCGAGCGGAGAAAAGTTATGTGTTTTCCAGAATGGTGGGAGAGCGTTAGTTTAAATCCCTGGGATTTAAAAGCAGAACGGTCCATCAGCTGACTGGCAGGCGAACAATGTCGCCACCAGCTTTGGAAACCGAGCTGGCTTTCAGAAGAACCACACAACAAGAGGAAAAAAAAAAATAATAAAAAAAATGCCTTTTGTGGCTGACGCCTGCGACAGAGGCAGCTGTAAACAGCTCACCCATCACTTTGGGGGAGTTCCCAGCACACGTTTTTTTTTATCCCTGCAATCAGTAAGGTGGCAGTGGTGGGGAGCTAACGTAATGGGAACCATTCCTGGGGACAGTCTTTGCGGGGG
>VZRU01013557.1:28348-59270 GCA_013398155.1 Pedionomus torquatus
TTTTTTTTTTTTTTCTGCTGCCAAACCATCCCCATTCCCATGTCTGCCACCGGCATCGCTCGGTCCTGCGGGTCCCCGAGCCAAGCCCCCCACCAGCATCGGCTGGAAAATCCACATGGGATAACTGGGCAAGCAGCGCTGGCAGGGAGTGGGTCTGCACAGCACTCGCATCCCTAAATAGCAGTAGGAATAAAAATAGCTCAGTTCAGACATCTAGAAACCAACCCCCCCAAAACAGCCTAGGAATATATTTTAAAAATCAAAAAGTAATTTTTAAAGTGCAGTGTGATCCCTAATTATGTGCCACTGCTCACGAGGCTGCACTCAGGGATGATGTGACTTCACCCTGTCCCTTGCAGCCCTCCAAAATGCTACAGAAACGTCACACAAGCAGCTGAAATTTTAAGCACCGCTCTTTCCATTCATTCAACCTCAAAAGAAGAAAAATTAAGATTTTTTTTTTTTTATGTTATAGACACTCATCAAGAACGCTATATAATCTTTGGATTCTTCTGTCCAACAATCATCTAATTAATTAATCATTGATAATTAAAATGACCTCCTTTTGACTGATACCCGATCTCAGCAAGGTTCAAAAGAAACTTGACACATGTTGTGTCATGTTCCAGCACGACCCACTACAGGTATGTTATCATGTTATGCCACATCTGGTTTCCAGAGAACAAAATGAACCGAGCAGCAAATTAGAGGAGGAACCAGTTGGACACGTATCGGATCCCACCAGTTCAAATATCTGGCAACGCAGAGGAGCAGGTGAACTTCCAGCATCCTTGTAGGACCATCATTAAGCCCTGGAAGGGCATTTTTTTTGGATATGTCTAAGCAGGGGTGTTCTCTAGTAGCACCACATGATCTGCACAATCCCCACAACCCTTAGGTGCTGGAAGAACCCCTCTGAGGAAAAAAAATCTGAATAGATAAACTGGCAAGAGGGAAAGTATTCCTCTTGTTTTGCCTGCACAAGCACTGGAACAGCTGTAGATGTCGAAGCAGAGATGTCCAGACCTTAACATAAATGATTCATAGAGTTGTCTAGGTTGGAAGGGATCTTTTAGGTCATATAGTCCAGCCATCAGCCTGACACTGACAAAAACCATCATTAAACCATCTCTCTGAGTATGAACTGGCCGTCCCATATATCCCATCATTTTCCTAAGCAGTTCCCTGTATATCTTCCATGGGAACTGCAGACGGACTCACTCTGCTGCCTTTCCTGGTCACTGTGGGATGCTGGCTGTCTCAGATGACCTGCCACCACGGGAACCTCAGTTTTCCACCTACCCCAAGTACTCCTGTTGAGTGGAAAGCTGCTACCCCCTAGGACAGTCCAAACCAGACAGTGAAAACAAGGTGCCTCCAAAGCGCTCAGCCCTCACCTGTCTTCTCAGCAGCATCCACCTGGAAAAGTCATCCACAGCCCTGACTTCACCCTTTAGGTTCATTAAAAGGCAGTGATACCATTTACTTCTCTCTCCACTTTTTTTTTTTGTCAGTTCGGGGAGGAGAAGCATTTTGTGGGAATTTTTGTCCTGCCCTTCTCCCAGCAGCACAACTGAGGAACATTTCCATTGAGCTGAGCAAGTTGACTGGTGGAAGCAGGAATAAACATTTACATTTGTTTCATTTATTTTATGTTGAGGCTAAGTGGGAGCTTTTTATATATACATAAAAAATACCACCACCAGCAAACCAAGGGGTTTAGGGGCAGAAAAGCTATGCAACTGTAATAAGTTGTGGGTCTCCTCCCCATGGGATATTGGTTTTCAGTATATAATTAATAGCAAGAAAACTGTATCCTGACTTTGGGGTCCGCATGAGCATCCTGGAACAAAAAGGGCCATAAATTAGCATCAATTATGTATTAAAGTTCCAATTAACCTGGCTGACACTGATATACTTTAACAAGGTACACTTAGATAAAAGAAGCAACTCTCTAATTACTTGGAACGGGACCTCCTGACCCATTCTGCTCTTTTATCCCAATGCCAACCTAATGAGGAAGGAAGTGAGAGGTAGGAAACTGTGCACCAGGCAAGGCTGTAGCACCACAAGATGCCCCTTGGGAAAGTGCTTTTCCTTCTTAAAACTGCCAATGATTAATATTTTATTGCTCTCAATGCCTTTCAACTGTTTTCAGAAGAAGTGCTTTTGAGGCTGAAATTGCTAATGTTCATTTTAATGTGGAAATCGGCCACCTAATGAAGGTCCTGGCCACCCCTTCCTGCTCTGTAACACACCACAAACACAGGGTTTGCACCCAGGGCTCCTATTCACAGGTTTAAAGGGTGCTCCTTGAACCGAAGCATCTTAGTCCAGGCGGGAGAAAGAACACCACAATTAATTTTACACCTTAACCAGAAAAGTTGGTTTAAAGTGCATTTTCAGCAATTTTGCGCAAAGACCAAGGGCAAAGAGGTGTTGGATCTGCGCTGCAAGGTGAGGAGCCAGTCAGGAAGGTATACACACAACATCTAATCAACGGGAAGAAAAGTGACTGGCTCCTCACCTTGCAGCGCAGATCCAACACCTCTTTGCCTTACATTGGTTGGAATCAGGGTAAGTCAGTATGCCTGGTGAAAAGGGGAATAAATCCACACGCATCTCCCACCCCTGAAAATAAAGAGATCATTCCAGAGAGCCTGTTCTGGTTCAGTTCTGCTCAGCGCTCGACTCAGCAAGGGAGGCCCTTGCTTGACCGACCAGACTTTGGACACACACAGTTACACAGAGGGCAAAAAGGGATGGTGCTTGGCTCTTTAAATCACTTGAAAAAGATTATTCTTTACTGTTGAACAACAGTTCTCCAGAGCAAGGCAATTCCTGTAACAGGAACTTTAGAGAAACTAACTTGTCCCTGCAGAGCAACCCTTGCTGTGTCACAGGATCAGCCCTGCAAACAGTTTTAAATTGGTGGTGACAGTGTCCTCCTCTTCATGGTTTTCCAGTGCAATACAGTTGGAGTCCAGGCTTTCACACTTGATCTCCCACCAGCCACAAGCCCGAGATCTGTCCTCTGGGAGGAGAGGTGTTGGTGGAATCCATCAAAGGCACCTCCTAATTATAGTCACAGTCTTTAGGCAAACCCAGCCCTGGGGTTTCAGCTGGGTGACTCCTGTGGCGAGCGCCTGCCTGGGCCCTGGCAGTCAAAGGTTATCTCTCACACAAGCCATGTCAAAGTTTAAACTTAAGCACGTTGGGTCATGCTGTGCCCTAGATGGGGTTTCCCTGCAGAGGGAGGGAGGTTTTCTCCAGTGCTGCCCAAACACACAGCACTGGAAGAGAAGCTCAACAGCTCCCAGCCCCCAACATTGTGACTCCTTTCCCAAGGGTCTGTTGATGAGGGCTGTGGGGTGCTGCTCCGTTAGCAAAAGCAGTCAGCAAACAGCCCACGTTGCCACCCCTCCAGCAAGATCTCCACGATTTCTTTGCTTTAGTTAGGAGTTTAGTCTTTACCATCTTCCCCACAACTGTGGAAGCACTTGTGGGATTTGCAAGCAAACACCTCTGCCAGAAAATGAGAAGCCAAGCTGAGAACACACACCTTCACGTCCACCCAAACCCCCACCTCCCCGTGGCCAGAGCTGCACCGTAGCAGTGCACCCTCTTGTTATCCTACACACGCTCCCTTTCTGCCTTTACACATTTTCTCAACCCAGAAAATGGGTTTTCTCTTCTCAACTGCTCATCATTTCCAGGAGGATACCTGCAGAAGGGCTTGGGAAGAGCTGCAGTGAAAGCCCTGCAGGGCTGGGGTGATGGCTCCAAGCACACAGCAGCTTGGTGTTTGTGCGTGGGCAGCACCCATGGCAGGCATGCAGGGAACTGGGAACAGCAACTACAGAGAGGGGGGAAAAAAGAAATAATACATTCACAAAGCCCTGGTGAGCACAGGAATGTAGTCACACAAATATCCAGGTGGCTTTATTCTGTCACACTGGTTAGAAATGGGCACAGGACCTGGGGAAATAGGGCAGTTATTTGGTACTGCTGAGCTGCGGGTGTACAGGATGCACTGTCATCTCCATTTCTTACCATTGGCAAGGAAAAAGTCCAGTTTCCACTGGAACATCACTGTTGTGAAAAGGTGCCACACGACAGCGCTTCAACTTTTTTACCCGTTTGTGCTGTTGACGACATCTATGCAGCCTTACAGAGACGTGGATGTAAGTGGACAGATGGGAAACCAGAGAAAAGAATCCTTTTAAAATAATGAGGAGGGGGTGGAAAAAAAGCGAGCGTCCCTCCTTGAGGTTTTATTTCCTCCCAGCTTTACCCCTCCTTCGTTTTACTCCCAAAGTACCACCCAGCCCCAGCAAGAGCTCTCCTTGTCAGCCGGGGTTGCGGTGCTACAGGCGGCTCCGAACACCGTAACCACGGGCGCTCCCCGCTTCAGGTGACTCCATCCAACAGCCGGGAGGATGTGAAAGCCCTTCAGAGCTCCTCAGCGAGCCAAGTGTGATGGTTCACTCCTTCTGCAACTCCCCTGACCCTGCCTCGTTCAAAGGAAAGCTTCCCCCCCCCTCCTAATTCCCTCCTTGTTCCCTCTTTTGGAGGAATAAGAGAAAAAACGTGGGTGCCCTGCTCTGACACCCGGCTGGCGCCTGCGTGCAGCCGCACCAGCTGCCTCCCCACCGCACAGGCGATACCTTCCTCTTGTGCCAAGACAAAATTTATAAATAGATTTGCCCAGTCAGTAAGCCCTTTCCCTTTAGAAAGACAGGGATTCGGGAAAAAAGAGGATTATTGATAACATGCAATATCTTTATTACAGCAGAGGCTGCTACTATAGTTAAGGACCTGTCAGCACTTCCATTGTAAGATTTTTTTTGTTCAAGGGTTTAACTTCACAGTAAAAATTTAAATATACTCGAGGTTGGACTTCTTCTTGAGAGAATTCAGCAAGAGAGTTAGAACCAGGGCTCCCTCCTCTACCCCCTTCATCATCAATGTGTTTTGGGGTTTCTCAAGTGAATATGCCTCCCCTGTCTTCTGAGCAGGGGGGAGTAGCCCCTCATACAGCATCAAGCAGCAGATTAAAAAAAAGCACAAGATACACACACAGGGCCAAACCCTGCTCTTATTAGTGCTGATGTTTGAACAACATTTGGCCATTACAGAAATACAGAGCTTTTGGCTGACATTCCACGCTTTCCTCTACCAAAAAAAACAGCTGAGGGAGATGCTAAATAAAGTCCTTTCCAAGCCATCTCCATTCAGTAGATAATTTTCCTCGCAGTGCCCGCCGGGAGGGCAGAGCAACCTGCCAACCAAGGGGTACATCTTGGGAGCCACCAGCCCCACCTCCCTCCCCTCGCAACCCACACCTCCTGCTCAGCCTCTGGCAAAGCCCTAAATCCCTGCTCTGCCTCCCTTTCAGGATTCGGGATGAAAAACAGCAAAAGGCTCCGTAGTAATTAGCCTGAGTGTAGGGTCAAGCCCAATTACTGCAGTTGTTGGCATCCAGTGACTTGTGTCACCCGAAGGAGTCTCGGGTCCCGAGGACAAGGCTGCTGAAATGCTGCAGTGGAGCAAGCACAAGCGTCAGGATACGGCCACTGTTGCCTTCAACCAGGCTCACAGACACCTGGAAGCAGTGATGTGCCCTCTGATAAATTTTCCCCTCTTCAGATTTTAAAAAACAACGAGAAAGTGCTCACGGGTTTGATGGCTTTCCCATTATTGTGGGAAGAAAAAAAAAAAAAGAGATAAATTGACAAGCACAGAGATACTTGCAAAGATTTGTGAAAAAAAAAAAAAGTGGTCTTAAATTGAAGTCTGGAGGGATGGGTGGAGGAGTGGAAGGTTTCTTTGCCTCTGGTAGGGCTCTTGGTGGGACACTGTGGGTCCTTTTCAGACTGACACAGCAGAAGATTTGGCCTTCGGAGCTGGAAGGACTCTGCACCCTCAGCCTGAGCTCAAACCCTTCACATCAGGGGAACGTGGGCCGGTTCGGGGTGCTTTAAGCCCAGTGTAAGTTACATAAAGTCCTTTACACACAGGGTACAACACCTTCTTTGGCTTGTATCTCTCAACATTTGTATTTGTGGTCAGAGTTGTCCATTTCATGTGTTTAGCTCTACAAAAGAATAATACTTCTGTTTTGTCTGTCGACAGGATCTTCAAACCCTACTGCCCCTCTGACACACAATCAAGATTTTCAAGAGTCTGTTTCTGTCTACTTCTGTTTTCACGATGTGAGGATTTCGCCAAGACTTTGACACCATGGAAACTAGACCCAGGACACCATCCTTTTCTATCTAAATATATCCCCCGACTTTCAAACCCACTCTTCTCCTTTATATTTCATGAAAACTGCTCTTGAGCTTCCTCCATCCACGCCAGCTTTTCGGCCACCCTGCGCCCATCCCTCAGCGTTTCATCACCAGCCATTTCCACTTCAAGACAGAAACACGTGCACGGGTGCAGGGGAGGCGGCTGCAGAAGCCAGGCTCTGGGGAGGCTTTGATGTGGCATACCATTAGGGTAATTCTCAAAAAATCTCAATGTTAAATGGAAAGTAACTTCTAACCCTTCTAACTCAGCGCCAAATGTAGCTTTAATTAACAACAGCAGATAAGCTTCTTCCTTCTGGTGTCAGAAGGACAGGCTGTCCATTCCTTCACCTACCAGCCCCACCATAGACCTTTGGTGCTTGCTTATTGCAATCTTTGAGCATTGAGGTTTATGGGTTGTTCTAGCTCATAATCATAACATTTATGCTTTTGGTTTATGCTAGGACACTGCCACTAATTATTATTTAAAAAGATAGTATTTCCAAATTATTCCTCCCCTGTATTTCACACAAGGCCTGCTTGAGTACAGGAGATTGGAGGGATGAGTCTGAAACACAGCTTGATGGGAACAAATCCCCCATTTCGACGTAGATTCAGATAGCTGCACTTCTGCAAACAGAAAAGCTATACCTGTCTCTAAAAACTAGCTTCATGGGCTGATCTGGGATAGAAATATAGGATCATAGAATGGTTAGAGTTGGAAGGGACTTTAAGATCATCCAGTTCCAACCCCCCTGCCCTGGGCAGGGACACCTCCCACCACACCAGGTTGCTCCAAGCCCCATCCAGCCTGGCCTTGAGCAACCTGGTATCTGCTATGATTCAAAGAACAGGACAAATATTAAGAGTTAAGAAACTTAAACCAGTTGCCAGGTGGCCCTGGGGCCAGTGTGAACATGAAGATGGGGCTTTTCCTTTCCACCTACCAGAGGCAGCAAACACAGCCCAAGCAAGGCCAAAAAAAACCCACCACAAACCAAAACCAAAGTTCCCCCTCTAAAACCTCGAAATTTAGTATTTACATCCTCTCTGGGCTGACTGGCTATTTCTGAAGAGCTTGGTTTAATGTGACAACACACATTATTTCAGCTGCACAAGCCAACGGAGCCGGTCACCGAGCGAAGCAGCTGAGGCACTGGGGAGGAGCTGGAAGAAATGTCCTAAATGCTTGAACCTGCCTGTTTTGCCAGTGACCCCAGCAGCGAGTGGCTGTGTCAGCTGAATCCCTTGGCCAGCTGCTGCTGACAGACAAATACCTCGTGGTGACAACTGATGGAGCTGTCACGAACCACCAACCAGCCTTTGTGGGGCTCGTGGTGGTCACGGGTGGAGGGACAGCAGAGCCCCGACACGTCCCCCCTCCCACCACCCACCCAGCCCAGAAGCGTTTGGACAGGTTCTTGAAAGAGCAGGCGTCTGCGTTTACTTGGGCATTTCCAGTTTAACCCAGCGACGATAATTAACCAATTAATAATATCAGTCATCAACAGTGATAGCGTGTTTTCGGGGAGTGGGCAACAACTGCTTTTGTGGCTTTAATTGTAAAAGCAAATAATTACATCCTTTCCAAGGCTTAAAGAGAATCGCTTTCAACCGTAAACAGAAAGTACAAAAAGAAAACTCTCCGACAATACCTGTTTTTAAATAGTTGCTATCCCTAAAAAAAACCCAAAACACTCCTAACAGCTGTGCTTCAGGTACATATTTAGGGACTAATTAGATATGGACAGTACCCAGTCAATCAGATGAGGCTCTGCTTGTCATCAGGGTATCTGTAGCCACGGATGGATTTGGCCCATATCATCATCTGTTTCTTTTATTTATTTTTCAATCCCTTCAGGTCTCCACATGCAATGCTGACCTCCCTGGGGCAGCACAGCCAGCCCCCGGACAGAGGCAGCTCCTCTATCCTTCCCCTAACAAGCCATTGCAACGGCTGGTTCATTCTCCTCCTCTCTAGTTCCTCCCCCAGCACCTGAGGAAAATCTCACCCTCTTCCTGAGCAACGAAAGGGGGGCTCATTGAAAATCCTGGATGCAAATCCCGAGCACAGCCCCATCGCTTGCCACACAGACTTCTGATATTCCGGTGGGATTTGGTGCCTGGCACTGATCTGTCTATAAGCTGCAGAAGCACGACACAGACACACCACCAAGGACCAGCCAACAAACGTGCCTATTTTTCTTTTTGGTCAGCTTTCTTCTATTCTGACTTCTCCGGGGTCTGCCCCAATCCCCCCAAAAGCAGCAGCAATTTCAACTGGCCCAGAGTTAGACCAACTTCTTGCGAACACATGTAACCCCATCCAGGCAACAAAGTTTGGTCTCCAAATTCAAGCAAGCTAAAAGCCTGCTTCTCAGCTGCTTGGGCAGGAACAGGCTCTTCATGAGAGGTAGGATGGGCACGGGTAGCACCGAACCAGACCAAAAGTCCCTTCCACATCAGCAATCGTAAGCGCCCCGGCACCGAGCATTGTGGCTTCGAATGTTCCCAGCTCCTGAAGCAATTCCAGGCAGACACGCCGACAAAAGAATAATTTTATCAGCATATGGCTGATTGCAGCAGCCAATTCCAGCAGTGGGAAACGGCCCCGTAGCGCGCACCAGCATTTCCACACACCAGTGGAACAGACACTGCGGAGAAATTAATTAAAGTGTTATTGCATTGTAGTGTCAAAGTCAAACGTGGCCTTATTTGGCCTTGACACGTCCCCAGTTTCATGGTTGGTTCTATAAATTTTGAAAACAGGAGGAGAAATTTGATCCCGGAGTTAAATCCTGCAGAAAGGCCTGATGAAATGCAAGAGAAGCACTTTTCCACTTCTGCAGCTTTCCTGGTCTTCAACTCATAATATTGTCCACACCTTGTTAGGAGGGGTTTACAGGTACAGTTGTGGCTTTACAAAGCAGGTGTCTCACTGCGGGCGGTCCTCCTGCATACACCTGTAGCAGCATCGTGGAGCTCCAGCCCCGGAGCAAGACCCCACTGCAGGGGACATGCTGGGCCAGGAGTCATGCCCTCGGCTCCAGCCCTCACTCTGCAAGTGATGCTTTCTGTCAAGAGGAGGTACGTCCATTGCACCCCCTGAAAATAAATTTACCACCAACCCCCCCTCATCACATTAGAGTGAGATCTCAGCCCCCACAGCAGTGGGTGAACAACCCGTATTGCACAGCCCCCACCCCAAAAGGCCAGTGGTGTTCAGCAGACGGGCTGGAGAGCTGGAAAAGGGGAGGAAACTTACGGCCTTGGACACATTTCATATTTTGGGTCACCAACAGCACCAAGCACTCGCTCTCTGCACATTCCACTAATGGAAAGGCTGCACGTCCTGCATCTCCCGGCAGCTCCCTGCTCTCAGCTCCAGGAACCGCAGGGGGAAACCAGCCCAGCAAACTCAAATACATTCAACAAGCAACCAACACCCTGACTTCTGGTCAAGGGAAGCGATTTATTAGTAAAAACACCACTTCTAGGAGACATTGACATAGTGGTTTGAGTAGTCCCAGCCGGGAGAGGAGGCAGAGGGTGGTGAGGGATCCCTCATTGCAGAGTGTCCTTATGCTGCGGTGTGTCCAGCAGATGTTTATTCCACAGGCAGGAGGTAGCAGTGCCTGCAGCAGCCACTTAGACCTGAAACCCAAGATTCCAGCGATTCCGCCTGAGTGCATTTGCTGAGCACGGGGTGACAGTCGCCACCACCGGCAGCTCCTCAGGTTTCGGCAGGAACCGGCCCCCCCATCCTCCCTTCTCTGTCACTTCCAGTGACCCAGACCGAAGGGTGTCACACCCCCTGCCCTGCTCCGGCACCCAGTGGGGTCTCACCTCGCAATTAGGACCCTTCATCCCCAAGGCATTTCATTAGCAAGAGGAGACGGTGGCCAGGACTCGGCACACACTGTCCAACAAGAAGTGCCTGAGTCACAGCAGACACCCCCCCAGACCCCTCCAACAGCTGCCTCCTGCCTGCAAACAAAGCCAGGGAGAAGGGATGGGAAGGAAGGATCCCCCAGCAATGCTTAAGCAAACACATTTGGAATGAGGCTTGAGTTACTACACATGTCAAGGGTGGGTTTCTCCTCCACCCCCTCCTCACCGTGTTGGCAAACTGTTGATGACCACAGGCACGGAGGCCTCTCGATGAGAGCTGGGGGGGGTTTTGTTGTGCAAAGGGGAGCATCTCAAAAGGCACGTCCTACGGGTGCTTTTGTGGGAGGGCTACGCTTGGCTAGCAAATCCTGTTGCGTGGAGATGGCAGATATCCTAACAACACCCCCCCCGGAGCACTGCCCAGGCATCTAAATGACTTCAGAGAAGATCTGTGACCAGCAGGAGGACAAACACCAAGCCCTTCAGCTCCTCTGAAACAGCTCCTTGCATTGGGCTAGCTCACAGGAGGAAAAAAAAATAATAATAAAAAAAAATAATCCCACAAATCAAACACAGTAATAGTCATGTGGCATGTTCTACCTGCAGCGATTACAAAGGGAAAGGAAGAAGAAAGGCTCATTACCTCCCTTGCACGGACACGGCAAGCGCGGCGCAGAACGGCGGCGGGTTGTCCCGCAGCCCGGGGGGAGCGGGGGGCAGCGAGTCGAGCCTCTCGAGTCCCAGTCCCATGCCCTCGCCCCTGAACTATCGCAGCCGACTCTGACCCTGCGGGAGCTCCGCATTTGTCATTATGCTTTACACCTTGATCATGAGGCTGGGTGCCTTCAAAGCACTGCCCTCGGCTCCTCGGCCAGGAGAGGAAAAAGCTCCCATGTACCTAATCAAATATAATTGCCATTCCTGGAGAAAAGAGATTCCTTCTCAACTCCTCCGGATGATAATTCACCCTGTGTTCAGGTGTAAATGTAATGCTATATGTAAGCCCAGATGAAAGCCACTCCTCTGACCACTTTTAACTCAACATCCCTTATGCAGTAAATTTCATACGTGGCTATTGAAATAGCACCGAGAATCGGCTGTAATTTTTGTTGTCTATTAATACAATTTCATACAGCAGTTTTAAAGTATTTTTACTATAACGTAGGCTCCAGGGAAAGCTTGTTTAACAATAAAAACCCTTTGCCTTCAAACACACAGATAGCAGAGGATTAGTTGAACCACTGAACTGCAACTGGGGGACCAGTTTCCAAGAAGGCACTGGTCCAGCACAGAACCTGCCTCCTTCAAGGCTTGGGCACAACACTGCCATCCTCCACATCTACAGCTGGATGGCAGGGGAACACAGAAATAACCACGACACGGGAATATTGGTCAAAATTAGCACTTAAAAGTTAACCTGAAACACAGTAAACCACCAGTAGAGATGCCAGAGTGCAAGCAAGGGGGAAGAGGGATGTTTCTCTGGACCAGAAGTCATCTGCAGAGCATCGCTCCCACCACGGGAGGTGTGGGTTTAGGATGAATCCCACCTCACGAGGCAGATGAGAGCATCCTGGCGGGCAGACGGCAGGTCTCCTCCCCACGTTCCTACCAAAAGGTTGTTACCTTGACCAAGGCAGGCAGCTCAATTATCAGACACGATCAGCCCACAGGCCAGGGCGCAGAAGAAAGGATGTTTTCCCTTAGGTGCCCTGTGTAAACTCACAGCCTACTGCACGCTAAAGGTGGCTGTAGGAGACTTGTAATCCAGGCCAAAAAGCAGAAAAAAAGCCCCACAGGATTAAAAGTGGGTGGTCAGATCGTTCATTTGACTTGTAGGGGGGAAAGAAAAAAGCCCCAGGATATCCGCTCGTAGGCGACAAGCAGTTTTGCAGGGAACAAAGACATCTCTCTCTCAGACAAAATTGGTCTGCCAGGAACTGAGCCCATCTAGCTCCCCACCTCCCCACCACCCTCCCCATATCTTCCCCTCTAAAAGGATCTTTTCTGGGATTCAGGGAACGCGTGTTTATAAAATAGTTCCATTCAATTAGGGCACAGAGTACAGCAGCTTTATATCAGAGGCAACCCAGAGCGAGAGCTGTGTGGAAGTGCAGGTACACGGTAATGATGACAACCCTGCACTGGTTGTAGTGTCATCACCTCTTATTCTTAATCAAAAGGCTTCCAATCCCTTCTCGACGTGTGCACTCGGAAATGAAGGGACTGCTGGAGAATCATTTGAATGTGGCAGCCCTAGATAATGATGAAACGAATAAAAGGCTCACTTTTTTGTTTAGGCTTGAGGAAGAATTCAGGGTTCCTCTCCTGAAAAGGCAGCGGTTTAATAGCAGCGAGGCAGAAGGGCTTCTCGTTATCTGCAGAGGCTGCTGTCGGTGCGGTGCTAATGGCCATGGCACAGGCTTCCCCAGAAGGCTCCTGCACCCCAGCACCCGAGGAACCCACACCGGGAGAGACAGAGGACCCAGCTCGGGACTGGGGAGCCACACTGGGCTCCAGACCCTGGGCTTTGCTTGGTGGAACAGGCCAGGGACAGCTTCTCTGGGCTGCACCGGGTGGTGGAAGCGCCACCCAAACCCCCAACCAGTGTTGGTGCCTCTGACCCCAACTTCTCTACCCGCTGCTGGGGTGGCAGCTGGGTGAGAAAACGTGCAATGCAAAGACTGTGGACATCACCTACGGAGCAGAAATTGCTTCTATGGAATAAGGACCTTGGGCAGGCAAGTGCCATCACTGAGCCTGGAGAGAGCCCACCATCGAGCTGTATCTTCCCACACGCCGCCCTGCGAGGATGACCCCCACACCACGCTTGGGTGGAAAGAAAGGAAAGCACCCGAGCACCTCGCCTCTCCCTATAGCTCATACACGACTCCCAACACAGCCTTATGAGCATCTCCTGCCATACGTTTTTGCCGTGTCTTTTGTGCACCCCAGGACCCCAGCTCTAAGGGAGGGGAAGAGCTGAATCACCAATGGACACGTGCTGGATCCGTCCAGGGTGTGCCAGTGCCATGCCAGGCAAGAGGGAAGAGTAAAGGCTTTCTGTTTTGTCAATTGATGTAACAGAGTATTATTACTTCAGAAGAGGAAGTTGAGTAATAGACTTTTTCAGTGACTTACAAACCCATGGAATTAATTTTTCTTGTATTTCATTAACAGCCTCTTTGTCCAAAAATATTTACTGAAAAAAAATCCCTTACATTTTCCAAGTTGCAGCTCTCTTTAGGATTCTGCCCAGCCGCTCTCAGACATTCACACTGATCATCTACACCAGAGCAAAACAAGCAAAATGAAATTCAAAACAGCTTCTGCTTAGCACTGCCTAAAGTTACTCCCTTCCCTGCAGCAACACCTGCCCCAAATGCGGAGCTGGCGGGGTCAACACCTTCACTTTCTGTGCTTCAGCCACGTTAATATAACAGCTGCCCATTCCTCTCTATTACTCTATATGTTCAAAGCCTCGTGAGCCATCATGAACAGCCTGATCTCTGACACGCAAGACATGTTAACAACAGCTTTTGCCATTCAGAAAGCCAGCAAGGAGGAGAAGCCAGACCTTTCAATGTATGTTAAGTAACAAATATAAGATCTCCATGAAGTCCCGCATGATGAAACACCTTACAGCAGGTTAGAAAGGGAAGTATGTGGAATCAATGCATTCCTTCCCACAGTTGCATAGCTGCATACATCACCGCTTTCAACTTCACCGTCTTCAATCCAGCCCACCGTGCCCACAAGTGATACCACAGGGACAGGGCTATAGAAAAGCCAAGGACATTTATCAACGAACAATGTGGTTATTCAGAGCGTACATCTAGGGTTAGGGCAGAGTGACCAGTGATTAAAAAAGCCCAGAACACTGTGATGAGACCTCACCGCATAGCGATGCCTGTTAGTATGAACATATAATAAGGAAAAAAACTAGAGCAGGCAACAAACAGAGCCAAGCAGAAATACAGAACAGCTTTGGGATTCTTTCCCCCTCATTCACAAAACCAAAGCACATCAATTAAGAGCGTTGCACTGGGAATACATGACAAGGTTTTGGTAGCGGGGAGCGAGCCAGAGGGGTAGCACCTGTGAGAAGAGGCCAGGAGCTGCCCCCATCCCAAAGGGGACGGCTCCAAAGCAGACCCACCACTGGCCAGAGCTGAGTCCACCAGCAACACTGACAGCACCTCCATGAAAACACATCGAAGAGGGGCCAACAAACACCACACAACAGCTACAACAGACAGGAGTGAGGAGAAAGTGATTAGTGGTGCTAATTGGCAAGCAATAGCCCTGTGTTTATAGAATCATGGAATGTTTAGAGTTGGAAGAGACCTTGAATATCATCCATTTCCAACCTCCCTGCCTTAGGCAGGGACCTCCCACCAGATGAGGTTGGTCAAAGCCCCATCCAACCCAACCTTATCTTGACTCATGAGCTTTTTTCACATCTCACTTTCTCCTCCTGGCCTGTCGAGAAGAGGGAGCAAGAGAGCAGCTGGCTGGGCATCCAAGGTTATTTCACCAAAAAAGCATTGTCTCCTACACGATAAAGAATAAAACCGAAAAAGCTCCACAGCTCCCTAGAAATAAGGGTTCACTCAGAAATGCAGCTCAGACCAAAAGAAATGGAAACATTCCAAAAAAACAACGAGCAAATTAGAACTCAAATAATAACTTCTTTCCTTACTACAAGCCAAGTGAATGAAAGCAATAAGTCTTACCTAAGTTCTCTTGTTGGCTAAGATGACTCCCACGTGCTTACTTCTGACCGAAAAAAAGGGCAAAGCAACAGCTTCCCACCCTTTCCCTCTTTTTACAGCCTCTCCACCATCCTGATAGGCAGAAAGTCACCTCACCTGCAGTTAACGAGCCCAACACCTGCTCTTCCCATTGGTCAGCTTCTTCCTCAGGCATTTTCAATGGACTAATTAAAAGGCTCAATCAACTCAAGATTATTCCCACCTGGTTTTCAGGTAGCTTGGTGGAACACACAGCAAGGGCTCAGCAGGTGAATGCACACGTGGGCCTCAATCAGCACAAACACCTGAGAAATTACTTTAATCTTGAATTAGAATAAGGGGTTTGGGTTGAGCCGAGACTGTTCCCTAACCATTTTAAGCTTTGTCAGTCATAAAAGTGTCCCCTCACTTCCCTGAGGGTTTTATGAAACCGATCTACGACCTGATATCAAATCTCTTCTAAACCATTTGAGGATCAGCCCTGATTTTGAACAGAGGAAAGATTCATGTCAAACACGAGATGTGAGAAAACAGACGGTGTTTTTACCGTGCTGTAGTTATCAGATGGCCAGCTGAAGACCAGCTGAGGTCAGAAAGGCTGTTTTACACTTACCTGGGCAAAGGAAAAGTCTATTTTCCTTTTGCAAGCGCGTTGATGCCAATAAGGTCAGGTAACACCAGGGACCCAGCGCCTACGCTTCCCGAAGGGCGATGACATCCCTCCCTCCCGAGGCTGCCGGGGGGGCTGTATACTGGTACCAGGGCAAACGAGCACCTTAGTTAACTACAAATTAACTGCAGTCAGTTAAGCAACCTGCGTAGCTGCAATCCCCTATTTGTGTTAATGCATTTGCTCCAATTAAATGTGCGGTTTGGGGTGCTCACGAGTAAACAGCGGTGTGTTTTACTTAGGCTGAATAAGCACCTTGCAATTAGTACCAACCCTCCTCGTTGTAGGAGGTGGTCTCCTACAGAGGTCAGTAGCTATGGCCAGCTGATAAAGGCAGGGGAACATTTTGGCCACCAAACAGCAGCTTTAAGGCATGGTCCTTATATTCTCTTCCAAGGAAGCCGTGGCTGGCTTCTCCCACAAAGGGAGGATCTGCTGGAGCCCCTGGGGACCATTCCCTGGGGAATGGAGCAATGAAAAAACCCAAAACCCAAGCCTTTCTGAGGAAGCCTAAAACTGACCATCAAATGATGCGTCTGAGGTATCGAAACTACGAACTTGGGTGGAATTCAGTGAATTCCCACAAGGCATTAATCCTGAAGCTCAGCCACGGCATTTCAATGTCACTGCTCATCACGGCAGCAAAGTCTGGTTATAAAATACGTGTATTTTAAGCACACACTGTCCTACTTTGTTCCGTCCAGGGAAGAGAACAGACGAGGACTTGTGGCCGGGCATTGCTCACGCCTCACAGCATCCTTTCTCTAGGAGCTGTGCTTGGGTTTCCATTATTTCTACATGAGTGTTGTAAAAACGCTCTGGGGAGGGTCTTGTGTTTTGCAACCTGAATAGGGAGAGCTGACACAAAAAGGTGAGTTCCAGACTTGTTTAGAGCCATGATAAAAAAAGCATATTGCGCTTCTGCTTGGTTCAGTGGAGATGATGCCTGATGTGGTCACAGATACAGGAAAAAACTAGAGGGGAACAGGATGGAAATAAACAGCTATTCCAAGTATTATATACCTGGGATCAACTTGCTTACATCAGCCCTGCATTTGGCCCAGAGAATCAAACCTCAATGTGTTGACATAAATTGAACAGGCCCTCCAGTGGTGGAGCATCCATAACCACGCCACAATAAAACTGTTGGTGATGGACTGAAAAACCAGGTCATTTTGTCACCTTCACGTTCTTTCTGCTCGAGTGGGAAACAGGAACGCTGCAGTGCTGGGAGATGTCACCTGTGGGGCTGCTGTGTAGTGGCTGAACCCCCAGGAAAGGCTGGCTTCCCGGTCTGGACCACGAAATCCAAAGCTCGAAATGATTTCCAAAGAGGCTGAAGGAATGACGGGTGAGAGGAGCTTCAGCCAGCAGACCCCAGCGAGCGTCGTTAGCACAAACCAGCAGTTCAGGTGCGAATGGTTTTGTTGAAGTGTAAGGGGAAGAACAGCCCTGCCTTCCCAGGAGGTGTCAGGGAAAGCTTTTCCAAGGGCAAGGTGGTGGGAGAGGGGAGCTGGGTGGGGGGCAGCAGCTCCTCTGGGTCAGGCTCTGGGGCTCAGGAGAAGTGGGTCAGGCCTCAGGTTCCACTGCAGAGGTCTCGGGCAACCTTGAGAAAAGCACTTACTCTCAGTGTTTTCCATCTCTGAGATCTGCAGGCCAAATCTCACCTTACTCTGCCATTTCTTCCAACCTTCTCCCTCATCTGTTCAGGTTCTACACTCTTTGATGGGGCAAGTGCATGGGGCCACCGTCTCAGCAAGGGCTTACAAAGAACCTCGGAAAGATTATTCTGTGCCCGTCTGAATTGCTTTCCCTGCCGTCCCGGCTGCGAAGCGCCGGGGGCATGCATTAGGAGATTTTTCAGGCTATTGTGCTTTGATTTTGGACTCAGACCTAGATCTTATCACGTGAAAATGCCACAGCCAATGCATAGTAGCTGGTGATAGTCCACATTTTGCACCTCTGTATCATTAGCTGGAGGAAAGAGGGAAAAGGAGAAAGAAAAAAAAAATAAATCCACCTTTGTGTAACTAAACACCTCTCAGTGGGGTTTGTTTAGTGTGAAAGAATGATTAGTAATTTTTAGTGATTAGCAATTTTCTCCCTCAGGTGGCTTTTCTGCATTCCCGTGGAGCTCCCGCACACAACAGACCTGCCAAAGGGGAAGAGAAAGCTGAGACAGAAAACACCAGGCAGCGGTGCAAACTCCAGCAGGCATATAAAACAGATATACTTCACCATTTTTAAACAACAGGTCTAATCAACGGAAGGAATATAATCCCTTTTTTTTTTTTTTTTTCTAAACGACTCCACATTTGTGCAAAATTCCTCCTGAGCGCTTCCAGATCTCACAGTGGTGACATAAATGCACCTATCTATAGGGACAGTCATCTAGATATCCATACTGTAGCTACATAGCTAGCTGGAGAGAGACATATAGATGTGCTTTCCCCTCTTCCCTGTATCCTTCAGAACTGAGCAGAGATGAAAGGGACCTCTTGGCCATGCCAGTTTCCCCCCACCCCGTGACGTGCTGAGGAAATTGTCCTCTGCTGTCTCGTAGGACTGGTTTTTCTCTGCCCCATTGTGCAACGAACAGGCGATTATTTTTAATGTGGGCTAGAAAGAAGCTGCTTTTTTTTTTTTTTTTTTTTCAATTGGATTTTTAAAGATTTTGTTTTTTGTTCTTCTTGGGAACTTATTCAGATTTTTGCAAACACAAATGCCANAGGGATCCTGCTTTATTTTACGAGTCAGGAGCACGGGGCCAGATTCACACGGGGGTATCTTTTACTGAAGGTGGTGGAGTTGCACCAGGGATGGGTTTGACCCGTGATCTGTTATTTTCCCCCTTAACTGCAGCTCCCCTGCAAAACCTCAGTCATTACACCTGGTTAGACTAGAGACTCGACAACCCGTGTGGCCCCAGCGGTCCCTTTTATGAATCATCCCCTCTCCTCTAAAGGAATCCAAGACAAGCTGAACAAGGCTGCTTAGTTTGATGGCAATCACACGCTTTGCCCACCTCGGGGCTGCGTGGCTCACCCTTTCCAGGAGCTGGGAAAATATTCTCAAACCAGCCCATTTAATGCCGCCTTCAGAACATGAACAAGGAGCTCCGCTGCGTTTACCGTGGGGAAAGGTGCTGGAATGGAACCAGTGGGGACTGAAGTCCTGAGGGTACGGGAGCGGTGCCACCTCCTCCTGGTTGCCTCCTTAATGTCCTACCCTGGTTGCCCACCCCCAAGGAACAAGAGGGCGAATCAGTGTCTGCTCCCAGGCAGCCTTAAACCAGTAACACCAGCAGCACGGGTGGGTTTTCGCAGGGCTGGTTCATGTGAAAATGACCTGAGACCGGCTGGCATTTTGGAGATGCCAGGGAACGGCCTCTGGCTCAGAGCCTGCTCCCAAAGCTCCCCAGTGGTTTCCCCTGGGAAGGCATGACCTCCAGGACTGGATGAGAACTGGTGATGTAGAGATAAAAAAAAAAGTTTATTTCACCTTATCTTCCAGCACTCCTGGAAAAATCTTAATGGGCAGCTGGGAGGGAAGATGGGGAAGCGTGGGCTCTTTGGTAGTTTTTCTAGGCTCTCCCTTCACAAGCTGCCCCCAACCACAAGAAAGACATTGAGGTGCTGGAGCGGGTCCAGAGAAGGGCAACGGAGCTGGTGAGGGGTCTGGAGCACAAATCTTATGAGGAGAGGCTGAGGGAGCTGGGGGTGTTCAGCCTGAGGAAGAGGAGGCTGAGGGGAGACCTTCTCGCTCNTGGGTTTTTTGTGGTTTTTTGTTTGTTTGGTTGGTTGGGTTTTTTTCCCATTGGTTGGACTGGATGATCTTAAAAGGTCCCTTCCAACCTCGGTGATTCTGTGATTCAAATTTGTAGAAGTCCTCAAGCCTCACACTACCCAACGCCCTAAGCTGGGGCACCCCGAGGAACAGCTTATAGTATAAAAATGTCCCACAGACACTGAGAGGCAGATTTAAACAGGGAATTTCAGAAACACACTGGGTGTTACCTGTTTTGGTTTTGAGTCAGAGGAACCGACTAGCTCCTCAGGTTTCCCCAGCACTCAGGAACGTGACCGCCTCCTGCACCTCCAAGGACGGGACGCAGGCAGAGGACACACATTTCCCTCCACAACTTCTTCTCAAAGCTGGCAAAGGTTGTGTTGGGGCTTCCTGCTGTATCATGGACCGTTTTACCCGAGCTGGGGTCACAGCTGTCCTCCATGGACCACATTCATACAGCTGCTTAGAAAAGGCTTATTTTCCCCCAGAATATCCATTCGGAACTACCGGGGACAGCCAACGGGTACTGAAAACAGCAAATCAACAAAGTGGGAGAGTTTAACCTTTTAAACCAAGGATGTGCTTAAGAAGGTGGTGAAGTGAAGATAGTTGTGTGAAGGGACAGAAGTGAAGAGTCACTTTCCTTTGCGACTCAGAAATAAAGCCCAGGCTTTCCCACAGCCTCTCTTAAAGAATCAAAAGAGGATTCCACAGAATAAGTCAATTTATTTTTGTTTAATATTAGAGTCAGCAGATATTTACAGGGGAGGAGGCCCCTCTCGAGGACAGCAGCATTTTCCAGGTGCCACTTAGGTTTCTCCCCTTGCTCCCAGAAGCGGGATCTTTGACCCATTCAGGATTCTTTGCTCCCTGCTTTTTTTCACTTGTAACTCAGGTGGGAAGATTTTGACCTCACACATGGCTTTTACATCTCGTGCATCACTGAACTCAACAGGATTCCTCCCAGCACACACTTTAACGAGCAAAAGAATTAGTATCACCTTCTCTTTGAGAAGAGGAAAATGAAAAGTGTCTGATTTAGTACTGATTAGGCTACCCGAGAGGGGAAAGAGCTGAGATCCCGGGAAAATCAGTGCAGAACTTGCATTAACAGGGGCATAAAGGGAGACACAATCACAGGGACGTGACTCAGTCCGTGGCAGCTGATGCCCCCGACGCGGACCAGTAGAAGATGCTGCCTCCCGCTGACTCGATGGGTGGGAAGCCTTCCAAGACGGCCAGCACAGAAAAAGAGAAATGAAACAGTTTGAAGGAAGACTGCACCAAACAGAGTAAATAACAGTTGTGCCGCTGTTTGTTTTGGAAATAGAGTGTGTGCTCAGGTGAGAAAGTGTCCCGACTCGCAGCCCATTTCGGCTTGCCTCCACACCCAGCTCCTGCGGCTTCTCGCCAGAACTGCTTTCAGCCTTCTGGAGAGGAATGCCAGACCATCCGTTTGATACGTGACAAAAATTAAGAAAACAGAGGCCAAACACAAACTGGGCAGAGGCCACACACAAACTGGGCAGAACGACCTGCCAGCTTTTTATTTGGAAGGTAATTAAGTGCTCGAGGTCAGGTTTCCTGACTATGAAAATTAGATATTTATCATTTTGACTACAACTGTAACATTCCTTCAGGCTTTCTTCAAAATGCTCTGGCTTATTGCTTTGACCAAATCCACGTCAACGTAACTCTTGGGTCTAAAAGTTCAGCCTGAGAGTGGTCCCACACCAGAGGCCAAAGACACAGGGCCTGTAGGTCAGGGGGGTTCACACCCCTTGGCATCTTCCTCTTCCTCGCTCACCCCCCAAATCTCCCCCTTCTTCATGACCGGTCTCTATGTAAAGAAAAAGCCAATGATGTCCTGCTGCCCAATTATTGAGCTTTCAGACAGGTGCTCTCACATTTTCCTACCTGCTGCCTCTTGGACAGGGAAGAGCCCCCTCTGGACCCCCACTTCTGCTTTCCTTCAGGTTCTTGTTCAACGTGCCTCCAAGATGCCAGTGGCTCGTGCTCCTGCCGCTGCGTCCTGTATGATCTCCTGGCAAACCCCTGCAGGGGATACACACAAGGTCTTGGTTTTGCAGACCACAGCAGGACCACGACCGAGACCTCCACGCTCTACCGTGGCCCAAATCTATTTTTCAATGAGATGCAGCACGTCGGGAAGGATTTTCCACAGGGAACATGCAGCCCTCCCACTCTGACCTCAGCAACTCTTAGACAAGTCATGAATTAAACCAGTGAAATCATGGGTATTTTGCCTGTCAGGGCCATGTGACTGATGACAGAGCCCTTGGCAGGACTTGCTTTAATTACAGGCAGAATAGTTCACAGAGGCAGCAAAGCCACAGAAACTGCTGAGAATCCCAGGGGTGCACAGGAGACATGCACATGGTGGACATGGGTGCAAGACAACAGACATACACCAGAAGAATTGTGTGTTTATGACTCAATATAAGGGGAAAAAAAATATGTCACCATGAGGAGAGTCAAGCTTTGGAACAGGATACCCAGAAAGTTTGTGTCATCTCTCTCCATCCTCTGAGGTTTGTGTTGAACAGCCTGGCCTGGTCTCAGGTGACCCTGCTTTGAGAAGGAGGTTGGACTGGAAACCTCTCCAGATCCTTTCCCACCTGAGTTATCTTGTGACCCCGTCATCCAGCAGCAGCCAAGGGACCGTGTCTGCCTGTGCTGGGTTTTATCAGCAGAGAACCATCCTGCCCAAAGGCAGAAGGAGAGATGGGCTCCCTGCTCCAGCTCCTCGGCAAGGGGAGATGCAGGGGCAGCAGCTACACTGAGGCGCGAGGAAAGGAGAAGGGATATTAGAGGGATATTCAGAAAAAAAACCAAATGCAGTTGTAACTACAGAGATAAGATGTCGCACCCTGTCCCCAGGATCTGCTCACACACTGCAGTGGTGGCCTTACAGGAGGAGGAAGAAGTGGGGGCAGCGAGAGGGGATGACAAAACCTCCCCTTTCCCACTCCCCCTGCACAAAGCCAGCTGAGTGTCCCTGTCTGTTTTGGTTAGAAACCAAGGTACCCGAGTTAGAATCATAGAATGGTTAGAGCAGGAAAGGACCTTGAAGATCATTGAGTTCCAGCCCCCCTGCCCTGGGCAGGGACACCTCCCACCACCCCAGGTTGCTCCAAGCCCCATCCAGCCTGGTCTTGGACCCCTCCAGGGATGGGGCAGCCACAGCTTCTCCTTTGTTGCTGGAATTCCACCTTTTTTGGTTATTTTGTTTTTTTCTCCCCCCCCCGCCCCGAGAGTTTCTAGGAGCCTGAAGAACTGCTCTACACATAATTCTCAGCTCGATTCTGTTTATATTAATTTCTTCCTCCAGTGGCTTGGTTCAAATTCAGTTTTACTCCAAGGGATGCTGACAGCAAGTTCATTAGAAAGCATAAACCTAAATATAAGAAGTCTTCAGAATACCCAGTCTCCTTCTGATTTCAGGAGCATGTCCTTCCTTCTGGAGCATTTTACTCTCACCTGAGGCCATCACGTTCCCAGTGACAGGACAAGGGACAACGAGCACAAGCTGGAACATGGGAAGTTTCATTCAAAGAGGAGAAAAAACTTGTTTCTGGTGAGGGTGTCAGAGCCCTGGCAGCAGCTGCCCGGGGAGGGTGTGGAGTCCCCATCTCTGGAGACCTTCAAGCCCCAGATGGATGCAGTCCTGAGGGATGTGCTCTGGGCAACCCTGCTTTAGCAGGGGAGTGGGACTGGATGACCTCCAGAGGTCCCTTCCAGCTCCGACGATTCCCTGGTTCCATGAATTGCCAACCTGTTACTTCCAACTCGGCCTCTCCATATGGCCTTGCCATACCTCCCACTCTCTCTAGGCACCCTTTCTCATAGACACCTACCAGCGTGCCCCCAAAACTCGTCATTCATCCCACCCTCCCAGAAGGAGAGCTTTTTCCACGGAGCTTGTCCTGTTCCTCCAGCCCTCGGATGCTCTCTGCCAAACCCTTCACCCCAGCAACTCTCCAAGTTGTTACTGCCCAGGAGCCTCAGCCCATCGCACGGCAAAGCCACCTACTGACCTTCTCTTGTTTTCTGTGCCTGGAGAGGGGCAGGAGGTGAGGTGGAGCCAGGTATGGAAGCCAGGAGGAAATCACTGCTGCCCCTTGCGCTGCTTTAACCTCTTGCTCTTCAGGCCCTGAGCTGGGGAATCTCTTCTCCTCTTTCGTACCCGCCGATGCCACCGCATCCGTGCCCGTCGCACACGGGTGATGTGCTCCAGCTCGCTCTTACCCACCTTCAGTTCTGCGGCGATTTGGGAATAATCCCAATTTCACGGCGTAGGGCTCCTTCCCAGCTTGGAATGAATGTTTCTCCAGGACAAACCGGATCAACCGCACGGACGAACTTCTTCCCCCAGTCCGGGGATAAACCGGTGCCGTCTACCCACTAGGTGCCACTGTTTACCTGCAGATCCCGCTCCGCTCCTGCCAACCTCAGGGATCTTCCAGGGGCAGCACAGGGTATGTTCTGCTCTTAAAGGAAAAGGAGGCTGGTGGCAGAGGAGCAGCAAATCGGGCTGTCAGCGAGGTACGATTAAGGGCAAACCTACAGCGACGAGGCTGCGGTCCGGCATCAAACTATTTACTAAATTGAATTTTAAAAGCCGCTTTTTAATCAGCCCCATTTCAATGCCTTGGGAAATGGTTTTATTTATTATTAAAAAAAAAAAAAAAAAAAAAAGTACTCTGCTTTCATTACAATCANGGCAGCAGGCACTCACCATCAGCACAAATCTCAGCCTGGCTCGGATTTTGTTGTAGAGAACAGCGTGAGCAGACTAGCAGGGTAACGGAGGAAGGAGAAGAGGGCAGAATTTCTGCAATTTCACCTGAGGACAGCTTGGTGGAAAACTGTTGCCCAGCCTGGCAAAGATTTCGGGATTTCACCTTTTCTCCCCCGTCTTAAACAGAACCAGAAACGGCAAATCTCGGTTTCTGAAAACCGAAACAAAACCTGGATAGATGCCGTTTGGGTCTTAATGGAACATTTTGGCATCACGCGATTAAATATTATTTTTTCTATAATATATGTTTTCCTATAGAATCACGTGTTTCTATTTGAAAAAGAATACCTTTCATTATAAAACGCTGGACAAGCCAAAACATTTTAAACCGAAAATGAGATATGCCAAAAGCAAGAGCTTCCCACAAGAAGTATCAGGTTTTAATTAGTATTTTTGAATGAGAAAAATGCTCAATTGGAAAATTCCTATAGGAATCTGCCTCCACGCACTGCTTAGGCAAGGGCTTGATGCTGACATGATGTGGTTGGCCATGGTGTTAGGGCAGTCTGAGCTAGACTCAGCTGTGATCTGGAACCCACACCAGCAAGGACACCAGACAGATCTGTTTGAATTGGGTAAGCATTCTGGAAAAAAAACCCCACAACTTTGGAGAGGTCCTTTTTCTTTCTTCTCCTTCATGCTACTGACAGGCCAAAAGAAACACCTCTCATCTGAAGCTCTGAAGTCAGTCTTCCAGAAATGCCAACGACCTGCAAGTGTCAAGAGAAGGACAGGGGAGCGGTGGGTGTCCGGGACCTCCAGGAACGGGCTTGGTGCCTCCGGAAAGCGGGGAGGATCGCACGGGAAGGTTCCCATCCAATCCTCTCCCACTGTGAGTCAGCCTCTTTTCTTTTTGGTAACCACAGCCCATAAGAAGCTTACAGCCCGGTTCGTGTTGAAACACGGCCACGGTTTTCAGAGATCGCCTTTAATTCTAAGTAGAAACCAACTGTCTGGCCACATTCAAATAGGGGATTTGGCAGTGGCTCCAGGCACTCTCACCAGCTACAGTTGTGAGGAGCATTTCTGCATGACACTCTTCACACTTGTATGAGAATCATAGAATCATAGAGGACTCCAGAAAAAAGAAGATCTTCTTTTCCCTACTATCTGGGCCACTGGGCATCTCCACCCTTGGTTCTGAAATAAGTAACCGGATAAAAGCTGAGTCTGTATTTTCTGAAGCCCTCATTCTCACCTGCCCTGATCAGAACCTCCACGTCTCAAGCTCCGAGGTGCCCAGCCCTGGCTAACATTAATGAAGCAGAGCATCAAGTCTCTGAGACACAAACCCACCTTCTCATGCTCCTTCCCACACAGGGAGCATAGTTCATCCCTATTACAGTCAGAAGACTGTCCGCATACCCCAACTGAAGCAAGGTGCTCCTCATGCTTCCTGCTGAGCATCGGCTTCTCTCTTAATTTCCAATAGCTCACACTGCAGCTCAGTGGATTTTTCTCGATGTTTGCAGGTACCTGGAGCTCCATTTGATTGAGCCCTGCTCATCATTGCTGGGAACGTTTGGTTCCCAGCAGAAGCGATGGAGCAAAAGGCAAGCCTTGCTTCAAAGACAGGAGGTCAACAGGGGTACAGGGATGCTCTGGGGATTTCTACCCGAGCCGAGAAGCACGTGGACCTCCTGCTCTCCAGGCACGGCCACGCTGGCCCTGCTGTTTGTGCCACCCACCGCACGGCCCCTGTTTCAGACGGCCACTTTTGCAACCCACACACCACAACTGACCATTGTGTGACCGGCCCTGGGGGTTGGACAAGAGAGCAGCAGTTTTGCAAGAGCCTAGAAGTCACCGCGACCTTTCACGGTGTTTCTGATGTCAAATTATTCTTTTTCCCTGCCGTTCAACACACCCGGGAGCTGCTGGCACGGTTTCAATGAACATCTTGTTTTTTTGCATTTTTGAAGTGGTTTTTGAGCCCGGCTCTCACACAGGTTATGGGGAGAGAGAGAGGAACAGGGGCTCCATTAAGGACCAGCGAAGAACCACATTTTCTGTAGGCTGTAGCCCCAGACTGAACTGCAGCTCTGCTCTCTGCAGGCTTCTGGCTGCGTCACTCTTCCAAAATTGTTTCTACCCGAGGGGGAAAGGCACCGAGGTGAAGGGCCTGGGTTTAAGAAGACGTGGAGGAAACCAGCACAGCAGGAGCTTCTTCTACCAACGCTCCTCAGCCTCTTCTAGCTCAGCTCCTCAGATCAGGACACACCGTGGATTTCAGCCCCGCTTGGGGCTCCCCTTAGTCGTGAGCGCTACAGACAGAAAACATTTCAAACAATGCGACAGCGTAGTGAAGCCAAACAGTAAAAAAGAACACCCCAAGAAAAGGAATCAGTTGTCCAGAGAGCTGAGCCCAACCAACTCGTTGCATTAGTGACACCGTCCAGACTTGAGACCGCACCTCCACAGGCAAAGGGCAGGAGCTCGTTTGTTTAATTTCCAATATTTGCATACCTCTTTCTCTCACAGCATTGATATCAGATCTGCAACAATCTATTAAAGCTTTCATTTGAATAGCCATTATACGCCTGAGAATGGAGACGGGGCTCCTCGGGGGCGCTGAGGAATAAACAAATCATTTGTGGCACATGTGTTGTTCCAGCTTTGAGCAAGGTAAATGGAAAATACAGATTATGGTGCCTCAAGTCCTCTCCATTTTCCCCTCTTGTCAAACATTCCCAGATTCTTCAAAAGGAGAATCTAGCCATATTATTAGCAATAAAATGGCTTATAGCTGAAATTTTTGAAAAGATTTAACAATGTTCTTTGCAGGAATTGTGTTTCTCATTACATAAATCTCCAGGCTCTCAGGCAAACCACCACCACAGCGAGCCATTATGTCCTGCTGTGGCCGTGTCTCCACTCTAAAAAGGTAAAGATTCAGGGCTTTTTGACTTTCTCCTTTTCCATTCTTATTCCTTTTAAAGAAAAACAAAACAACACAGCAAACAACCACCCACCACCGCAAACCCACAACAAGCCAAACAATACAGTCCCCCCGGACTCATCTGGGGCAGACTCAGCCCCCAGCGACACCAGCCCCAGGGCTGGAGAGGGGACACTGATGGATAGACTTGGGGGAAGGTGGGCTCCCATCCCACCCCATCGTTCTCCTCCCCACCCTGATGGTGCTGGGAGGGAGACAGGGGCCAAAACAACCCAACGCACCATCCAACCAGCTAAGCCAGGAGGGACCTCCTTGTCCTCCACCGTGTCTCCTGCTGCTCCTTCACAGCGACATAAAAGCCAAAATTGCCACTTATCTTAAGCCAGAGCGTTTCTGTGGCTGCTCGTGGCCTTTTCCCAGCCCTCCACCTGAGAAGGATGTCCACCCCCAGCTTCTTCCCTGCTTGCCATGTCTTATGCATCATGACCCAGCACCCGACTCCTACCCAGGGGCTGCTGGACCCGGGATGCGCCTGGTCAAAGGGAGGGCGGGGATCCTCGGGCAGCTGCTAACGGGGCTCAGAAAGCAAACAGCAGCAGAAAAATGAAAATAAGATAAAGTGAAACGACAGCCATCAGATGCTGGAGCTGAGGCAACTAAATTTTTTAATCTTCTGTTGAAAAAGATGCTGTCAATTGCCAGGCAAATTTCTCGGGTTGGTATGGCAACTGGAAACACTGGAAATCAAAGAGCTGAGCAAATGTTCTTAACGGGAGAAAAACAGTCTCGCTCCTGATCAGCAGGGATTTCCGTGCCCCACTCCTCAGCCTGCCTGCCTTGAAATTCACAACCCACGGGAACAGCAGTGTCATGAGATGACGCTGATTTTCTTCCCGTCATCAGAGGCTGCTTCTTGGAGGCTGCAGCAACACCTTTGGGCTTTGGGGTGATGGATCGACGGCCACAGCGCAGCTCAGTCTCTTCTGCAGAGACATCCACCCGTCAGCGTGGCCCCAGGCCCCACCAGAGCGATAACATCACTCTTCCACTTAGCACCATCAATGCGTGGAGGGCAGGGGGAAAAAGAGGCAGAGCCCCTAGTTGTCTGCGTTGTGACTGTGTATCTTACATCACGTCTAGGCTCAGCAGAAAGCTGGTGGTGTCCCAAGAGCCCAGATGCCTCTCCAGTCCCTCCTGGTTCTGCCGTGGGAGCAGGTCAGGAGCCCACACCGAGGGGCAGGAGAGCCGCCAGCTGGCAGGTTGGCTGGGAGGGAAGGGATTAACGACCCTTCGGTGTCCAAAGAGCAGCTACGGGAAGAGCACAAACAGCATTTGCTTGGTTTATGCACTGGCTCTCCCCTGTGCCCAGCCAATTCAGTATGAAACAGGAGGGGGACGGGTCATTAAGCCCCCAAGGCTCCCACTTGGGAAGAAGAACATTCATATTTGTATGCCAGCTTCTCCCTCCAAAAAGATTTAGAGGGGAGAATGAGGACAAGAGGAAAGAAGGAATAGCTTGACAGCAGCTTTTCTGCAGAACTTGGATGCTGAACTTGCAGCTCTAACAGCTGGAAGAAAAAGAAGGGACTTCAAGAGAGAGACAGATGAGATGACTGGGAAGTTATTCGCCTTTTAAAATAAACCATGACTAGATTAGTCTAGTATCTAATACATTTTTTGCATTTCTAACCTCTTGCTTTCAACCTCAATTGCCTAATAAATAATCTATAATTTACTAATAAAGGTTCTGGATATCTTAAGCGGTAGGCACAGCTGCCAGAGATGCCGGGCAAAGGAAGATGGTGATTGCCATAAGAAGCTACGGTCAATGACAGGGACTTTACCACTTTGTGCTAAACTTCGGGTGCAGATGGCAGTGTCCTCTACAGCTCTGGCCAAAGCCAGAAGGCTCTGATGTGTGCTCTGATCATCGTGTGGCCTGACTGGAGCACCAGTCCCACGGGGCCTGGGATGCAGGGTCGGGAGGAGGCTGGGGGTCCTTGGGCCAGTTTTAAGTGTGGAATCTCTGCCAAACCTCAAGGAGCCCCATCACAGCCTCCCTGATGGTTAATTGGTGTCCCAGGACAGGGGGTGCTCACCCTGACCCTGCCAGTGGGGACAGAGGAGGTGCCAAACCCCTGGCAGCAGCCTGCTGGCCGGGAGGACACCTACCAAGCAGACAAAGCCTCCTTCCCCCTTTGCTCTCTCCCTTCGAAAACAAAAGAATTTAGGAATCATGACAAAGCTGCTCTGATCCAACTGACCATATCTTCTCAAGCCAGAGTCCCACATATCAAACAGAGTCAATTAATACTTATCCTCTGAAGGGGACAAGGGAATGTTAAAAAAAACCCGCCACAGAAAACCAGAGGGGGCAATCAGCTCTTATTTTATATTTATTTTATCTTTTCTTTAAACAAAGGGTTGCTATTCTTTTCTCTCCCCACAACGAAGCTAATAGATTTATTCATCAGGTTTTCCAAATTTAGACATCAAACCGATGTTTTTCTCCCACTGCTACTTTTATTCTTAGCAGCCCTTACATAAAGGCAGGTATTGCAATATGACAAAAATACAAACCTCCTCTGACCTGGAACGTACCAGCAGGTAAAGTACAGGGGAAAGTACAGGCAACTTCTCAACCAGGTTCTCCAAAACAGCCAGTCTTAAAAAAAGAACTTAGAGGGGGGTTTAATGCTGGTTTCTCTTGAGACCTACATCTGACCCAACTGTCTTTGTAGCCTGGCCCTGGAGTAGTAGGTTGTGCCCTGGCATTAACACGGGGGTTGGAGATGATGCTGCGCTTTGCAGGGTTCCCAGCCTCAGTTCCACGGGCAGCATCTCGTGCCCATTTGTTCACAGGGGCCATGTCCATCCTCTCGGTTTGTCAAGTGTCAACCTCTTCCTAAATCCCAATTTTCCTCCTGCCCTCTTTCCCCACAGCCACGCTCAGACCCAGACTGAGATCCCCAGGCAAGAGTGGGTGACCTGCAAGGAGCACCCATTGCTGGGGCTCTGCTTTCCCCAACCTTTCCCATTTCCCACACTGCTGCTGTTTAATGCTGGGGAGAAGGGGGCTGCCTGCCTAGGCCACTAAAGAACTAAAAATCCACCCCTACACATGCCCCAGAGCCAACTTCAGGACGCAGAAGAAAGACACTGAGCAAGAGCCAGGACCAAACCTGGTGTTAAACCACACAAGACACTCTCAGCTGTAATTACCACTAGAAGAGGGCAATTTGGGGTGCTGACCTCAGCGATGGCAAACCCGCCCTGCACTGCTCATCTCTGCCACAGCACCCCTTACCCTGCACCCCACCCCGTGCCATCCTGCAGCATCCCCTATCCCCACCTGGCAAAAAAACCACAAAACCCAGCCCCCAGTAAAAGCTGCCAGTTTCCACCAGCTTCTGCGATGCCCGAGTCCCACACATTCCCATTGGCCCCGGTCGTGCCTCATTAGTTTGGCTTAATCAAGTGACAAGCATCGCTCGAGGCCGGGGAACTGCGGTCCTCAATGCGGTCTATTCTCCGCCGACAGACACATGTCACACCCATTAGCATCAATGGGAGCCACAAACGCGGCGGAGAAAGGCCCCAATGTCTCCAACGGGCATCAGGAAGGAACAGAGGGGCCAGTTCAGCCCCGGGGTAAGAGCCCAGGGCTCGGTCATGCCTTGTGGCAGCGCTGAAATTCAATCAGCTGCAATCCAGCCCAGGGGGATAATCACCAAATAAAATAATAATTAAAAAAAACCCCAAACAACAAACCAAACCCAGAATCACAGAATCACCTAGGTTGGA
>VZRU01013558.1:628-15112 GCA_013398155.1 Pedionomus torquatus
GAGAGGAGGCTGGGAGCACGGGGAGGCAGCCGGTGTGGTGTGGAAGGAGGAAACGCCAAGGGCCTGACCTCACCAGCAGCCTCTGAGCTGAGTGGGGCTGAACCTGGCGTAGGCACGGTGTGACCAAGCCCCGTGGGTGTTTATTACTTTGCTGCCCAATTGCCACTTAGGTCATCAGGACAAAGCCTCAACTTCTCACAGACTGTTTGCAGCCATTGCTCTCAGTGTCCCTTTTCTGATAGAGAAAAGCAGTTCCCTCTCCCTTACGCTTCAAGCGAGCTCTGTGGGGCAGACAGATACTCTCCCCCTCAGTGGGGACCCATGTCCCCATGCTGACTGGTCAGGTGCTCTTGTCTTGCATCAGGAGAGACTCTGATGCCTCATTACTGCTCTTATTAGAGACTCTGATGCCTTGTTATCATTCCTCCCAGAGAGAAGCAACCTGGCCGGGGTGCGGCACATCCTGCTGGTGCTCTCTGGGAAGGGAGGTGTGGGGAAGAGCACCATCTCTACTGAGCTGGCTCTTTCGCTGCGACGCTCTGGGAAGAAGGTGAGTGAGAGTCTGTGGGGATGCTGAGCTCTGTTAGTTTCCTTCCTGACCTCCACCTGGGCTGGATTTTAATAGAATGATTAGAGTTGGAAGGGACCTTAGAGGTCATCTTGTTCCAGTCCCCTGCCATGGGTAGGGACACCTTCCACCAGACCAGATTGCACCAAGTCTCCCCCAACCTGGTCTTGAACCCCTCCAGGTATGGGGCAGCCACAACTTCTCTGGGCAACGTGGACATTTGTGATGGAAGCTCAAGTGTTTCTTTCTTCTGTACTCGCTTGAGCCAGCGCAGGCAACTGCAGTTCACTTCCCTTTCAGCCAAGAGACTAGAATTATCTGGGATTCATTGTTCCTGAAGCCAAGGCACTGAGAAGTGACTTTGCTGGTTTGTGGTGTAACACACACTCCCTTTGAGGGGTGAAGTGAGTGAACTGAAGGGTGCTGTTACAGTGGGGACAAAGAGGAATGATGTGGGCATGAGACAGGCTGAATTCCCCGAGATTTTTGTTGTATTGTTTGTTGGTTTGTTGTTTTTTTTTTTTAAAGGCTCTATGAAGCCAATGCCACTTGGATCCTAACAGGCTTCTGGCTTAAACTTTTCCCAGAAGTGCCTGGAAATATCCAGGAGGTGCTTCTTGGGGAGAAGGAGACTGTTCAGACTTTAAAGCCATTCTATTTCTTTCAAGTCTGGCTGCTGAGCATTTGAGTCCATTCTGTAAAGTGCTGTGAGCAGCCCAAATTTGGGTGCTGTCTCCTTCTGCCCAGGGAAGGAGCGTGGCTGGGCACTGCCACTGTGCTCAGTTCTGTCTGAAGGATTCTGCCTCCTTACCCACAGGTGGGGATCCTGGATGTGGACCTGTGTGGCCCCAGCATTCCTCGCATGTTCAGGGTGCAAGGCAGCGACGTGCACCAGTGTGACAGCGGCTGGGTCCCCGTCTTTGTGGACCAAGAAAAAAGCATCTCACTCATGTCCATTGGCTTCCTGCTGGAGAAGCCAGATGATGCCGTGGTGTGGAGAGGACCCAAGAAAAACGGTGCAGTTGGGTTTTAGAATCATAGAATCGTTTAGTTTGGACAAGAATCGTAGAATCACAGAATGGTTTGGGTTGGAAGGGACCTTGAAGCCCATCCAGTGCCACCCCCTGCCCTGGGCAGCGACACCTACCAGCACAACAGGTTGCTCCAAGCCCCCTCCAACCTGGCCTTGAACCCCTCCAGGGATGGGGCAGCCACAGCTTCTCTGGGAAACCTGGGCCAGGGTCTCGCCACCCTCACACCAAAGAAGTCCTTCCCCACATCTCAGCTCAATCTCTGCTCTTTCAGTTTAAAACCACTAAGACTTGAGATAGTTAAGTCCAACTTGATGTTTTGCTGTTGGTAGCCACCTTCTGGGGGTAGGGATGTTCTCTGAACCCTCCTAGAGGTGGTGTTTGCTTTTACTAGGGGCCAGACTTTTCTGGTCAGGTCATTTCTACAGTGATGTAAGGCTCCTGTTCTGCAGGAGTGGATTCAGATCACTTGGATGGGGAGAGTGTAGTCTGTGTTGTGCTGACAGATAGGCTTCTCTCCCTGGGTCATTGTCACCCCAGGTGTCTCCCAACCGCTGCCCCACAGCTCCCAGGGCATCTGCTGAAACCTGTTTGTTTTTTTGTTTTGTTTTGTTTTTTCCATAATTTCTGCCCCTTTTATTTCCTTAGCTTTGATCAAACAATTTGTTGCTGATGTGGCCTGGGGGGACCTGGACTTCCTCATCGTTGACACACCACCAGGCACATCTGATGAGCACATCTCCACAGTGGAGGCCTTGCGGCCCTACAAGCCCCTTGGAGCAATCCTGGTCACAACACCCCAGGTAGGGCAGGTGGCTGGGGCTAAACTGGAGTTCCTGGGCAGACTCCTGCCTCTGGGCATGGTTTGGAGGGGGTGGAAATACACACCCCAGGGTGGGTGTTTGCACAGATTTTCCATGGCTGTTTCTCAATTTGATGTGTCTGCTCTAGACACATGGTCCATCTGGACAGACAGACATCCCTAACCTCCTCTGCTCTTCCCTGGCAGGCTGTGTCTGTGGGAGATGTGAGGCGAGAGTTGACGTTCTGCAAGAAGACGGGCTTACAGGTGCTCGGCATCGTGGAGAACATGAGTGGCTTTGTCTGCCCACACTGTTCTGTAAGTTTATTAAGACCGGTGGGCTATTGTGGGTTTATTGTTGGTGATGGGGCATTGTAGGATGTAGTGCTTTGGGTAGAAAATCAGTAAGTACTGTGAGGATGATGCTGTTAGCTGGGGAGACAAGAAGCTTTGGGAGAAGCCAGTGGCTTTGCTTTCCTAAAGAGAGCTGGGGCAGGGACCAAGGCAGTGCCCTGAGGCTGGAAGGTGGAGAGGAAACTGGCAGTGCTCACGTGTGGGCAGCGCAGAGCTCTGGTGTTTGTGACTCACTCCCTTTGTTCTTCTTCCTTCAGGAGTGCACAAACATCTTTTCCAAAGGGGGAGGAGAGGAGCTGGCCAAACACGCTGGGGTCCCCTTCCTAGGTGAGTGGCCTCCTGAAGCAGAGATCTCTGTGGTCAGAGGTGCTGTGGGAGAACTTGAGCAGAGTGATGCAGTGTCACAGGGGCAGGAGATCGGTGTCCTGTCCCTGTGAGCCCCTGGCACCTGACCAGAGGTGAGGTGTGGTTCTTGCTTTGCTTCTCTGCCATCCAAACTGGTCAGAGTGGGTGTCTGGACCCCTTGGGGAAGCAGCTTCTCTGGTGGCGATGGAGTAAGCGAGGCTGAAGATGCAGGAGAGCCATCCTGAAACACCCTGGAGCATCCCTGACACATGGGGGCTGAGAGCTGGACCCTGCCCTGCAGACAAGGGTGGGAGAGCATCTCTCACAAAGCACTGTGTGGGTCTTCAACCCAGGGGCAGCAGTTGCTGGTGAGAAGTAGCTCCTGGAGAGCTTGATGGGTGGTGGTTGGCTTCTTTCCTACTACTTTTCTCCTAGAGATGATTCTGTCAGGGTATTTATTTAATCTTGAGTCCAGGACTGCTTGCAGTGAGCAAATGGTCACTCTTTCCACTCCTCTCTGCCCCTCCGCCTGCCTCCCTAGGCTGTGTTCCCTTGGACCCCCAACTCAGCCAGAGCTTGGAGGAAGGCCGAGACTTCATCCAAGAGTTTCCCAAGAGCTCTGCCTTCCCTGCCTTGGCTAGCATCGCCCAGCAGATCTTGGACGGTACGTCACAGCGGAGCTCCTGAGGAGGGGATGGAGCTGGACTCTTGCTGGCAGAGTCCCTTCCCTGTGCCAATGGGGAAGAGCGAGTGCAGAAGCTGTTTGACTGTAAAACTGTCTCAGTGGGGAGTGGGGGAGTGAGGGATCTGAAAAGGGAACCACTCTCCATCCCCTTGGATCCGAGGAAACCCTGTGCAGATGCTCCTGCTGGCGCAGCAGCAGCCGCCTTCTTGCCTTCCCGACATGGTGGTGCTCTGCCTGGATGGTACAGTAGTTCCTACCCCAGCGCACGCAGCGCTTTCCTCCTCCTCCAGCCATTGTATGGGTACTTTGAGAGCTCCAGCTTGTGTCCACAGCATCTCAGATGCTGCGGTGCTTCTGGCCATCGCCCGACGTGAATGCCATGGGCTGTTCTTCCCTCGCTGAACCCAAGCGGCACTGGTCATCTGGCTCATGGCTCCGTGCGCTGCTGCCTTCTGCCACTTTCCTTGCGTGATGGCTTCTATGGTACTTGGCTGGAGAGTCGGCTCTGGGTGCTCTGATGTGAACCACCTGGCCCCAGCGTCTCAGCTCGCTGGTTCCTGATGGGCCAACAAGGACTCGGTGTGTGCTTTATGTGAGAAAATATCCTTAGGAGATTTATCACCCGTCTGAGGTCTGCATCCCGCCGTGCTGGGAACAAAGCCTTTTCGTTTGCTGGGGGTTATTGTAACTCAGGAATATTTCTAAAAGTTTAAGGCAGTAAACACTTTTCTTAAAAATTCCAGCCTGTGACTTGCATTTTTCTGTGGTTTCAGGCCTTGTCGTAGCTGTTGAAGTTTTGGTGTTGAGAGGGATTTCCTGCTTTTCCCTGGTTTTCTTGCTGGGCTTCAGCTCAATCTCTCCTTTCACACCAGCTTCAAGGTCCAGCCAGTCCCTTGTCCTGCTGAGAGCTGGCCCTGGTGGTCTTTCAGGGGACACTTTGCCGTGTCTGTACTCCACGTCCCTGCCACATGTGGGGCTTTTCAGTGTCCCCAGATGGTTCCTGCCTCGTTGCTCAGTGTCCTGTTCCTGTGGACCTCCTTCTGTGGGCCCAGAGCTGCTGCTCTGGGACCTGCCCTCTTCTTGCAGACTCCAGTTAAGCTGGGGAAGTGAAGAAAGGTGGTGTCTGTTGCGGTTTTGGCTGAATTGGCCTATGAGGGCAACAGATGCTCTCCCCAACTTTCTCGATCCAGGAGAAAAGGGGAATAAATAGATTTACAAGTTTAGAAGGAACTAAACTACTTTAATAAGATACTAAAGTCAAAAAGGAAATAATGGAATAGATACAATATTACAAAACTATATCAAGCTCCCAGGGTGATGTCACCAGCAGGCACTGGGGAAATCCCAGACTGGACTCAGCAATGGATGGGAGCAGGGTTCCAGCTCTGGAGTCGGGAACACACGGATCAGGATCGAAGGTGGATGAACAGACAGAGTCCTCTTTGGATGTCGGCCATTGAAGAAAGAGGGGCTGACCCTTTGAACATGGGGCAGATGGGTTGGAATACCCCTGTTGGTCAGATTAGGATCACCTCTCCTGTCCCCTCCTCCCCACAGCTGGGACCCCTCTATGCCTTTCTATTTCCAACCCTCCCACGGGGCAAATAACGAAATTGGCTCACCTTGGTTGTTATGGCGACAAGTACAAGCAAGAGCCTCTCTGCTCACCGTTCCTTGGCATGAAGTACAGACCTTGCTCTGATCGCCCCGACAGCGAGCAGTTTCCTCCAGGATATGCCATTATTTGCAGAGAGGCGAAGAAAAGGCCCAGAGAAGAAGTAAAATTACTGAGCGGAAAGCTGGTTCTGCTTTACCTCAAACCGAGATGGTGTCCTTGCGTCTTAAATCCTCCATTCCTGCCTGGGTGCTCTTTTTGGGGAAGTGAGGGAGAAACCTCAGACTTCCCCTAACCCAACTGGATCATCGCTGTCGTTTGGAGGAGAGCAGGAGGAGCATCTGTCCCCACTCNTCCTGCCTCGTTGCTCAGTGTCCTGTTCCTGTGGACCTCCTTCTGTGGGCCCAGAGCTGCTGCTCTGGGACCTGCCCTCTTCTTGCAGACTCCAGTTAAGCTGGGGAAGTGAAGAAAGGTGGTGTCTGTTGCGGTTTTGGCTGAATTGGCCTATGAGGGCAACAGATGCTCTCCCCAACTTTCTCGATCCAGGAGAAAAGGGGAATAAATAGATTTACAAGTTTAGAAGGAACTAAACTACTTTAATAAGATACTAAAGTCAAAAAGGAAATAATGGAATAGATACAATATTACAAAACTATATCAAGCTCCCAGGGTGATGTCACCAGCAGGCACTGGGGAAATCCCAGACTGGACTCAGCAATGGATGGGACCAGGGTTCCAGCTCTGGAGTCGGGAACACACGGATCAGGATCGAAGGTGGATGAACAGACAGAGTCCTCTTTGGATGTCGGCCATTGAAGAAAGAGGGGCTGACCCTTTGAACATGGGGCAGATGGGTTGGAATACCCCTGTTGGTCAGATTAGGATCACCTCTCCTGTCCCCTCCTCCCCACAGCTGGGACCCCTCTATGCCTTTCTATTTCCAACCCTCCCACGGGGCAAATAACGAAATTGGCTCACCTTGGTTGTTATGGCGACAAGTACAAGCAAGAGCCTCTCTGCTCACCGTTCCTTGGCATGAAGTACAGACCTTGCTCTGATCGCCCCGACAGCGAGCAGTTTCCTCCAGGATATGCCATTATTTGCAGAGAGGCGAAGAAAAGGCCCAGAGAAGAAGTAAAATTACTGAGCGGAAAGCTGGTTCTGCTTTACCTCAAACCGAGATGGTGTCCTTGCGTCTTAAATCCTCCATTCCTGCCTGGGTGCTCTTTTTGGGGAAGTGAGGGAGAAACCTCAGACTTCCCCTAACCCAACTGGATCATCGCTGTCGTTTGGAGGAGAGCAGGAGGAGCATCTGTCCCCACTCCCACCGCAGCACCTGCGAGGACTCGCACCTTGCCAGGTTTTGCCACGTGCAGCTTTCCCGGCGGGGAACGGGGGGGAAGAAAGAAATTTGGTCTGACCTTTGATCATTTATCTGGGATTTGGAGAGAGCAGGGCTGGAGTCTGACCAGGCTGTTAGCTTCTGCGGGGTGGCTGCTCACCTTTTGCTCGCTCCCTGGGGGAATGTGCCACCTGCCTCGGGGCCAGGGCTTGCAGAAAACTTGGCCACAAACTCCTCCAAGGCCCCGGGGGGAGCCTGCACTCCTCGCCCTGTGCCTACAAAGGGGCTCCGATAAGAATCGCCACCAGCCGGGTGCGGCACGTGCTTTGGAAAAAACATACTTACAAGGTGGGTTGCGATAGCTCCAAAGGTTTATTTGTCTGCTACGATTTATCAGGTAAGTGACGTGTGCGGTTTTCTGCGCCCTGCCTACCCCTGCTAGGGCAAGGAATCGTTAAAGCAAGTCGTCCCCTCCATCCCTCCCCCCTCCCCCTTCCCTAAACCTACTGGGGGGCTTTTAGGGTTTCTCAGCTGCTCTGTGGCTGGAAGTTGCTGTGTTTTGTCCCTGGGGACAGTCCTGGTCCCTGTCAGGGGGGTCCCCTCACTGTGGGGGAGGGCTCTGGGCTGGGGGAGCAGCTTTCCACCATCCTGGAGGCTCAGAGATGCTCAGGAGTGACCCCAGGGGCTGTTATTTAAATATTAAAGGACTGAAATACTTCAGTTTGAAGACAGCAAAGCCCATCTGGGGAGCTGGTGCCCACCTCCCCCTGCTGATGGCCAGGGTGATGGTCCAGCATCGTGTGGCCATGGCTCCTTGCAGCTGCCTCGAGGAGCTGGTGGCAACAAAGCTGGGCTAAACTGGGATGGCTGTGGAGCCAGGGGTCCTGCTGCTGCTGCCCCAGGGAGCCCAGGATGGGGCTGGGGAGGAGGCAGGTGAGGGTCCATGGTGCTTCCCCCCCACCCCAGGAAGGGCTGGCTTGCATCAGCAGTGAGCAAAGCTGTCCTCGGTGGTGTCACGGAGGTCCAGGCCTGCCACAGCTGGGGGGTGAAGGCAGGTGAGGTTGTTGTAGGTGTAGATGGGGACATGGGCATCATCCCCCTCAGCCACTGACTGCACAAAGCGTGGGACCACCACAGGGTGCTGCAGGGAGAAGTCCCGCAGGCCCTTCAGGGAGCAGTTGCAATGCCAGTTGTTGCCCCCCAGCCACAGCTGCTCCAGGGCGAAGGAGGCACACAGGAACCCCACAGAGAAAGTCTCCAATGAGTTGTTCCTCAGGCTGAGATACCGCAGGTTGGCCAGTGGAGAAATGACGGTGTTGTCCAGTGTCTCCAATTGGTTATGGGAGAGGTCCAGCCAGAACAGTCTCTGGAGCGGGCTGAAAGTATCCTGGGAGATCTCCAGGAGCTGGTTGGAGGAGAGGAAGAGGTACTCCAGGTTGCTCAGACCCACAAAGAGCTGGGGTGAGAGATGGCTCAGCTTGTTGTGCTTCAGGTCGAGCTCCAGGAGCTCGTGCAGTTCGCTGAAGCTTTGGTCTTCGATGACAGAGATGGCATTGTGCTGCAAGAAGAGCCGCCGCAGGCTGGAGAGGCTGGAAAAGGTATTTGCCCGGATCCTGCTGAGGCAACTGTGCTCTAGGTGAAGGCTGTGCAACTTGGTGACCCCCTTGAAGACATAGTCAGGGAGGACCTTGATGCAGTTTGCAGACAAGTGCATCACAGCCACATTGTACAGCCCCAGGAATGCTCCAACCCTGATGTCTTGTAGCTGGTTGTTGTTGAGACTGAGGACCTCCAGCTGGCCCAACCCATCAAAGGTCCTTTCTGCCAGGCTCCAGATCCTGTTGTGCCCCAGCTGCAGCTCCTCAAGAAACTGGAGATCTTTGAAAGTCCTGGGCCTCAGGCTGGTGATGGAGTTGGTGGACAAGCGTAGGACATGCAGGCTCAGGAGGCCCAAAAATGTGTCTTCAAACAGTGAGACCAGCCGGTTGTGAGAGAGATCCAGCCACCGGAGGGACTTCATGCCCATGAAGGCACGGGGCGTGATGGTGGTGATCTGGTTGTTGTTCAGGTACAGCTTCTGTAGCTTCTGCAGCTTAACAAAGATGTTGATCTTGATGCCCTTGAGTGCGTTGCCGCTTAGGTCCAGCTCCTTCAGCTCAGTGAGGCTGCAGAAGAGCTGGTGCTGGAGATAGGGGAGCTTGTTCCCGGCCAGGATCAGCTCCCTCAAGTTGGGCAAGTCATGGAAGACCTTGTCAGGCAGGACCACGAGTGAGTTCCAGCCCAGGTTCAGGTACCAGAGATTGGAGAGCCCAGCAAACAGCCCTTCCTCCACCTTGCTGAAGTAGTTGTTGTTGAGGCTGAGGGAGATGAGGTTCTGGGTGTGCAAGAAGGTGTGAGGAGCCAGGTGCTTGAGGCGGTTGCGTTCAAGGTGGAGGTGGTAGAGGCTCCGCAGCCCATGGAAGGCGTGCTGCTCCACGGTGGTCAACTGGTTGCTCTGCAGGTCCAGAAAATCCAGGGCTGAGAGGTTCTTGAAGGCAGCAGTCGGCAGCAGGGTGAAGTTATTGCTGTCCAGCCAAAGGGCTTTGGCGTTGGGGGGGATGTCCTCAGGCAGGCGACTCAGGTTGCGGGTGCTGCAGAAGACGTTGAGCTCCTCGCTGTAGTCATCCAAGCTGCAGGCGCAAGGACTGGGGCAGCGGGAGGGTTCTGTGTCCCCCTGCTCCTTTGGGGTATCCCCTCCGGGGGGCTGGGAGGCGGTGGCCAGCAGCAGGGCCAGGGGGAACAGGAGGGTGACACCTACTGTGGGACACAGAGGAAAGGGGACACTATCAGTGGAGGGAGATGGCTGTCCTAGGGGACATCTGTGGGAGCCCCTCTGGGTGCCTGCACTGGTGGGGGGTTTGTGGGTCAGTCCCAGCCCATTGCACACACTGGGCAGCTGCAGGAAGGTTTGGAGGCTGGATCTGCCCTTGGGGGAGAGGGTATGTGATCACCCCCTGCCACAGCTTGGACCCCTCAGATGTGTGAACCCCTGTAATTCATCCCTCTGTGTTCCTGTCCTCTGGGGAAAGGCCAGCAGCGGTGTCCTTTGTCCCTTCTCTTCCTTCCTCCCCAGCTGCCCCCCATTAATTTACTCTTCCTCCCAGCATAGGGGTCTCGGTGCTGCAGCCCCTGCCCATCCCTGCAACCCCCATCTAGGTTTGTGGGTCCCTGCGAGCACCCCAGGCCCTACAGGGATTCCCAAAATATCTTATTAACGGGAGAGGAATAGGGGCAGAAAAGCCAAGGGCGAATTGAGCATGAAGCCTCAGCAAGGTTTTTCTTGTCTCCCCCCTGCCCTACCTGTCCCTCCTGCCTTACCTTTGCCTGCGCTCATGGTGGCGGGCAGGGCAGCGCTCCCCCACTCTGCTCTCCGGCCCCTGCGCAGGGATGGAGCAACCACCTTGACGCCCGGCCAGCCGCCCGCCCGGCCAGGCTTAACCCCACTGCTGCTGGGACGGGATGTGGATGGCGTGGCCGGGGGCTGGCATCAACCAGGAGGGGCTCCTGTCTTCTCCCTCCAGGTCTGGAACCCCCTTTATTACAGCTTGGGGGGATGCCTGGGAGGATGGGGGATGGTGGGCTTGCTGGAGATGGGGTTTGAGCATGGAGAGATGGATGGGGCAGCCTCAGAGGGATGTCCCATGGCTGTGCCCTGGGCTCCTAGAGGGTCCTGAGCAGCAATGGTGACCCTTCCCTGGGTCCCTGCCCTGCTAGGGGTCACCTGGGGTGAGCCCCACTATTGGGGTCCAAAAATCACATGCTGGGGCTTGCAGCATCCTTGTTGCCCAGGGGTTTAGAGATGGGGAGGGTTAGCTTTACTGGGAGGTGGGCTGAAATGCCTGAAGTTTTATGGGAGATGATGGAGTAAATGGGGAAAAAGCTCCTCTGTGTGGCAGTAAAAGGCTCAGGGAATTTTAATTTATGCCCTCCCGGGGGTTATGCTCTCCCTGCAGGTGGAGATTGTGCCGGGAGCACCACATGCTGCTCAGTTCTGTGCTTTTGTGCCACTGGGGGAGCAGAGAGCAAAGTCCAAGTCCCACCAACGAGGTGACAGGGGAGGGGTCCCCTGGCTCTTGGTCTTTCCTCTGGCCCCATGTGCGGTGGGATGATGGTGGATGATGCTCTGTGGCTGCTTCTCTGCCTGGCAGCTCATCAAAACCACCCCGGGGAGGCTGGTGACCTCGCTTTCTGTGTCCCAGGTCATTTCCCCACCAGCGTCCCAACACAGCCTCTGCAGAACCCTTTACCAGTTTCCAGGAAAGAAAATTAATTAATTAAATAAAAAGCCACTTTTAAAAATAAAAAGCTCCAAGCAAGAGGAGCACCATGGGCCAGCAGCTGCTGGTAGGAAAAGCCACGGCTAACCCTTCCCCATGTCCTAGTAGCCTTGTTCCTTCATGAAGATGTGCCAGACTGGGGATGGATGCTCCAGGAACAGGCATCTCCCACTGGAACTGAGATTCTTCCCAGCTCCAGTTTCTCCTGTGTCAGTCCCCGAGGTAGAGATGGAGCGGCGATGTTCTCCACCACCATGGGCATCTCTCTCGTGCTCCAAGCTTACCCATCCTTGTGGGAGCCTGGCCTCTCCCCCAGTTCCCCAGGGCACATTTCAGCTCTTCACCAATTAGCTCTGGTGGTTTTAAGCAACCTTCTCCCTGGCCAAAGCAGGACCGTGCCTGTGGGAAGAGGTGTTGGTGTGAGATGGCCAGGCTCCAGCCTTGCAACCCAACTTTCCCACAAGCACTGTTTTCTCCCTTTCTTTTTGGCTCTGTGTGCTCCTTTCCTCCCCCTCTATTTTTAATCCTCTCTTCTGGGAATTTATAGATCCAAAGGGAGAAATGAGATATGGAGACACACGCACCCGCTAATAGGCGCTAAGCACATATTGACACAAGGTGTAATCAATCTGGAAGCTAAAAAGAGCTGAACCAGCAGGAACCAGCCAGCCAAAACCCACAAAACCTCTTTGGGAAGTTTAATCAAGCCCTACCTGCGGTTGGGAGGGAGCTTATCCCTGCCTCTAACAGTCCTCTTCTGGGGAAAACATCGAAGAGTAAATAAGGGAAGGGAAAATGAAGAGGGTAAATGAGCAAATCCCTTCCTGCCGTGGTGCAAGGAAGAACTAGACCCATCTCCAAGAAGGTTGAAACCTCCTTGAGGTCCTCTCCTCCAGATGTGTTCTGCCTGCCATGGGGCATGCTGAGATTCTCCAGCATCACCCTGAGTCCATCTTGCACACTGGGACCTCAATCCTGCCTGGTGGATCGTGGCACCACAGCCTCCACGGGGACCTCCCTTTGGGTCCCTATGGTGGATATCCACAGCCCCGGCCAGTGGGGACCTCCTCAGCTGATCCCCTGCATCGTTTCTGCGCCGGCAGCTAATCTTCCTGGCTGGGACCAAAGTCTGAGCCGCCCCACCTGGTTGCCATGGAGAAGGCTGTAATAGTATTAGGAAAAGCAGCAAAATCATAAAAAGGAAGGTTTTAAACCTATTTAAACTCTCAGGAATCATTACCTTCCCCAGCAGCCCTCCTGTGCTTGCAGGTCCCTGCCGAGGGAGCTTGCCCCTGTCCCTTGGTGTGGGTAAATGCCACCAGTTCTCCCTGGAGTCCTGTTCTGTCCCCAGCCTGTGGTCTGGCCAGGGTGGGGATGGACCAATGCTGGTGGGTCTGCTGGAGCTGAGAAGGCTGGTGGGACATGGGGAGCTCCCTGGTCCAAACCCCCTATCCAGGGCGAGTGGCTTAGGGCCAAGAGGGACAGCCCTGACCTGGCTTGAGCACTGTGGGGAGTGAAGATGTGACACAGATGGTGTTGCCACAGCTGATTTGGGAAGTATTTTTAGCAAATCTTGCCAAATACTGTCTCCATCTGTAGGAGAGCATCTTGTGTTGCCAGGGCAACCAGTGCTGCTGCTCCTCATCCCAGCCCAAAAATGTCAGAGCCCTGATGCTGCCACCCAAGAGAGCTGGGATGGGTGACATTGGCACCCCAGAGCTTGTGCCACCTTCTTGGGGACATCCATGGGGACTAAGCTCCTCCTGGAGAGACCCTCCCGATGGAGATGGGCTTTCCCTGGTGCGCACTGGACACCTACATTTCTTCTCATCCTGCTCCCCACCTATTGTGCTGCCTCATTTATCATTCAAAATGTCCCATGTTCCTGGTGATGGGGACCTGGTAGTGATGGCAAAAGGTTTTGGCAACTGCTGGCAAAGGTTCCCATCGGCATATTCGAGTGTTGGCTCATGCCCTGCCCTGGCTGCATTAGGCTCATGCAGGGAGTTAGGAAAGGTGGCTGATTCACCAGTGGCTCTTGGGAATGCTAATTACTGTGCCAGTGGCCCCAGTGGCCACGTGAAACCATGTCACCTCCACTACTCTGGCTGGGCTGGTTGGTCCGGGGAAGGTGGGGACATCCCCAAGCCATGACTCAGGAATGCCAGGGTTGTCATTGCAGGCACAGAAGGGAAATTTCACAAACTCTTAAGTTTTTTGGGGAAAAGGGAGTACCTGGGAGCAGGGAAACAGAAGCACATGAGGACAGGGAAGGGCAGGAGGGGCTGTCCCAGTGGTGGCCATCACACAAAGCAAAGCTGGATTTGGGAGACAAACAGAGGCATGGGAGGCAGCCACCTTGCCTAACTCATCACGATGGCAGTGTCGGTGTGCCAGGGAAGGTAGGAAGGGGCTGAGGGTACTTTCCATGTCCCATATAAAGTCTCCAGGCCTGGACAAGGGCTTCCTGCTGGTGGGTTCACCCTCAGCCTTACAGAGGCTGCTCCAAGGCTGATGGCCATGGAGGGAGCAGCCTGGTCCTTAAGGTGCTCAGTTGGTGGGGTGGGGTGGGTGCGCGGTCCCAGAGGCTGCGTGGCCACAGCCCGTCATGGTGCCTGCTGCCAGGCTCTCCCTGCTTGCCCCATCCTAGCCTTCCTTCTCAGCCCTGTGCAGAATTATCTGGAGATGCTTGGGAGGGTCACAAATGGGACAGGAGCCAGCAGTGGGTGCTTGCAGCCCAGTAAATGCATCATCTCTTGGGCTGATAACAAGCAGTGTGTGCAGCAGGTTGAGGGAGGTCATTCTCCCCTGTGACTCTTGTGAGATCTCCCTGGCACACATGTCCAGCTCCAGCGTCTGAGTACAAGATAGACCTGGAGATGTTGGAGAGGTCCAGAGGTGACCATGGAAATGGTCTGGAGGCTTGGAGATCCTCTCCTGTGGAGAAAGAATGGGAGAGTTGGGATTGTTCAGCCTGGAGAAGACATTTGTTTAGCCTGTCAGTATATGAGAGCTGCCAATATGCAAGGATGATGGAATGATGGAAAAAGCTTTTCACCAGGGACTGTAGAGATCAAAGAAGGGGTGATAGTTTTACACTGGAAGCAGGTAGATTTTGGTTGGGAAATGTGTTGTGGTGAGTGGCTGGAGCAGGTTGCCCAGTGGACTTGTGGTTGCTCCATCCCTGGAGCACTCAAGACCTGGCTGGACAGGGATGAAGCAGCCTAGCCCAGAGAATCACAGAATGGGTTGGGTTGGAAGGAACCTTGAAGCCCATCCAGTGCCACCCCCAGCCCTGGGCAGGGACACCTCCCACCACANCCTCTTTCAGTGTCAAGCCCTTCCTCTTTGTCCTTGTGCCCCCCTCCCTGAACCAGAGTCCCTCCCAAGCTTTCCTGGAACCCCTTGAGGAACTGGAAGGGGCTC
>VZRU01013558.1:15204-36128 GCA_013398155.1 Pedionomus torquatus
CTCTTCTCCAGGCTGACCCCCCCAACTCTCTCAGCCTGTCCTCACGGTGGAGGGGCTCCAGCTCCCCCAGCATCTCCCTGGCCTCCTCTCCATGTGTCCCGCTCCACGTCCTTCTTGACAGCTCCAGAGGAGATGTCCTTGCCCGGGGCAGGGGTGGGACCGACTGCTCTTTGAGGGTCCCATTCAGAGCTGAGTCCCGCTGCAGGACGTGTCCCGTCTCCCCGGAGCCCCCCCGGGTCCCGCCCGGAGCGGGTCGCCCGGCGGAGCTGGGGCTGCCCCATCCTCCCGCCGCCAGGGGGCGCCGCCGCCCCGCCACCCTCTCCCGGAAGTTCCCGTTGTCCTGGTAACGGGACGCGGCGGTACCGGACCAGGCCGAAGGCTCTGCCACATCCCGCTCCCCCGGCGGCCAGGCTTCACCCCAGGGGTGGTCCCACGACCCCCCAGTGCCGCCCCAGGAGGGGCTGCGCAGGCCTGGGGTCCTGCCGGCTCCCTGCACCCGCGGCCTCTGCGCCTTTGCTCCCGCCAGGGGATTCTCCGGTGACACGGGGCAGCCCCGGCAGCACGGTCTGGTGGCCACCCAGGTCGTGTCTCCCAGGCCCAGGAGAGAACCACAGCTCTAAGGGTGGTAGTCAACGGCTCAATATCCAAGTAGCGATGGTGACAAGTGGGTGTTCCTCAGGGGTCAGTACTGAGACCAGTACTATTGAACTGTCGGAGACACGGACAGTGGGACAGAATGCACACTCAGCGAGTTTGCCAACGACAACACCAACAAGCCAGAGGGAAGGGATGCCATCCAGAGGGACCTGGACAGGCTGGAGAGGTGGGCCAGTGCAAATGGCATGAAGTTCAAGCCAAGTGTGTGACCCTGCTGAGGGGGAGAGGTGAAAATAAACAACAGGCATCGATCTGGCAGACTGCGTGCTCTAAATCTCCAACCGTTTTCCTCTTGATCCTGCTATGGATTTGGGGAGTTGTTTTCACATCTTAGAGCTGCGTCCTGGGTGAGGGCCTCAAAGCTCGGTGGCAGTCCAGCCACCACCTGTTGAAAGTGTCCTTGACAAAAAGAGGGGGAAGAACAGCTCGGTACAGAATTGGCATTCCAGCTCTTAGTGGGGTTAAAAAAACATACGCTTTTTTGATTGGTTTTGCTCTGGAGTCCTGATGGAAATTTTGGGTTGCAATGTTGCAGCCTTGAACCTCATTCCTCTGCCCGACTTCGCTACTTATTATGGAGTCATCCGGGACAAAATTGTCTTTGTATTTCCAAACCCCAAGAAAAGCAGTCACTGGTGTTTCTGGTGTTGGCGCAGCACCTGCCACACAGGGGGTTTTGCCAGGGTCTGCCAGGCACTGCAGGAGCATAAATGAGATATTATATATATGTATATATATATGTGTGTGTGTGTGTCAATCTCATATGGCTGTCTGCCGGGCGAAACAGGCACCCCCGTGGATCATGGGGCTTTGCTGGTGTGCTGGGGTGGGCTGTTTGCCCTCCCAAATCAGGTGTTTTGGGGTCTGAGCATGTCACTGCCATCTGGGGCAGCAGTGTGAGCCAGACTATGACTGTTCCCGAGGCAGCATGGACTGTGGGTGCTTGTCCTTGGGGACCCCTGCAGGGCAGAGAGCCTGGGGGAGACGGCACGCACTGGGGGAGCAGAGCTGGGGCTCCGTGCTGGAGCACCCGCTGGAGAATTCCGAGCCCCCTTGGTGCTGTGGGCGGTGTGTGAATTTGGCTTTTCTGCTCCGCAGTGGGTGTGAAGAGACTGTGAATTCTCATCAGCGCTTTCATTACCTTAATAAAATTACTTCGGGTCTGTTAAGTTCTTTTGCAGAAAAATAAGACATAATTGCATGTTTCGTTAGCTTCTCTCTTCCCACCCCCAGCCCCAAAAGAGCTCATCCCCTGGGTCTCGCTTCTAGGGCTGTTCATGAAATCCATGTCGACTGTGGGATCTTCTCCAACAGCCTGGACCAGGCGAGGATCTGGTAAACTGCTCGGCACAGAGCTTCTGTCAGGATGGCCCCTCTCCCTCTTTCATCCTCATCTTTGACAGATACTAAGAAGTTATTCAGGGCTATGGTCTTGTTGAAGAAGACTTTGTCGAGACAAAGTTCTTACCTAAATTCACCCACTCTACAGAATAGCAGTGAAAATAAACCCGAAATTAGGAGATTAAGAACTAGGATGTGTGTTACTCTCTGGGTGCTGTTCTCCAAGGTCACCCAGCGTTACCCACCCATCGATGCTCTCCATTGCCCTCACTCTTATGTTGGAGACTATGTTCAAGGGCTTTTAGCTTTGTGCACTTAGTAGTTGTCCCAGGATGGTGGCAGTGTGGGGTCAGCAGCAGTAGGTAGACCAAATTTAGCACTGTCTGGGCTAATCCGAGTTTATTTCAGCATGTGTTTTGCTTTAAAACTTGTCTTTTTCCACATTGTGTCTCTGATGTGAAGTGATAGATTGAGGAAGGTCTTTCCTGGTCAGAGCTCAAAGATGCTGGTACCTTTGGATGGCTCATTGGCACAGGAGGTACAAAGACTGTAGAGAACAAGAGAAAGTTGTCTGGAAGTTGATGATACTTGCATGGGCTTGGAGCAGATGGTTGGAATAGTGGATTAATTAACAGGGTTAATCAGATCTTAAATTCTCTCAAGATCCCTGCAATGGGAGTCTGAGGCCATCCCTACAGCTGGGGTTTGGGAATGGTCCGTGGTATAAATGGAGTGGCACCTCCTAGCTGCAGTGTTGCTTCACTGGGGGTGTCTGCTCAGCTTCTTGCTGCTGTATCAGCTGTGCGCTGTCTTAGGAATGTGGAAACCTCCTGATAAGGGTCATATTGTTTTCCCTGGGGTGTCTGCAACAATTGGCTCCACCTTAAGATGGCTCAAGGTGGATGCCGCACCCGCTAGTAACCAGAGTTGTTAGCAACATAGCTTGTGCCCAGCTGGAGGGAAAAACTGCCGCCAAAGGGATCCTCAGATCCTTCCTTTGCTCTTCAGCCACTTCCTGCCTTATACTGGGCGAAGATCCTGGATTCTGGGTGCATGGATTTTGCAGAGAACAAGAAGGTAAGTGCTTTGACAGAGCACACACAGCACCCTGGTAGAGGAAATATAAGTATGAAGGTCTGCAGCCTGCGGAACCAGCGCACTGCAAATGAAACCCTAGCTGCAAGGAGGAAAACGGCAGCTGAAAATCCCATCTAAAATCTATTGAAAGCTCTGAAAAACTGGAGATGCTGTGCTCTTCCACCAGCCCAAGGGAGAGGAGGGCTCTGCTGACCAGCACCAGCTGTGGGAGCTGTTGTGTGTCTCCAGGTGCAGCTGCAGGACAGGAGTGAGAGGCTGAATGGGCTCAGAGACCAGCAGGAGAGGACAGGGAAGCTGGCTGGCTCCAAACCAGATTTGTCAGCCAGAATGGACCTCGGTGAAGAGGAAAAACTGAAGGTAAAAGAAATATTTTAGGAGTTGGAGAGAGTTGAGCTGTGAAGCCGTGAGGGGCCAGTAGATCCACAGTGGAAAATCTGATGGGAAATGCTGGGGCCTCTTTCTAGGGGTGGGTGTTGTGCTCACATTCCTTGGTGTGACCCCAGTATGTTGGCCTTATAGTCAAGCCATGGCCTTTTATAATGTCCTTTCTCTGTCCCAGATTTTCAAAGAGCTCGTTGATCTCCAGATCGAGACAAACAAAATGAAGGAGCAGTATGAAACGGAGAACTTCCAACTGAAAAATATGGTATTCAAAAGCGTTAGTTAGAGTTGATTCAGCACTGCCAATACCTTTATCCAGAACTGCAGGTTGTTACACATCTGTCTTTGCTTTCCTGGCCGTATTCTCCTGGCTTTAGCCAGAGCAACTAATCCCTCTGACACCCCAGATACCACGAAATTCATGTGAAACTCATCCCTCTCTTAAGTTATAGAGTATCAGAACCCGTTTGGCCAAATAAATGCCCTGTGAGTGCTGCTGCCACGGTCTAATTCTGCTGCCTCCCCCATGCAGATCCTGGCCCTGGAGAACCGCGTGCAGGAGCTGGAGCTCTGCAGTCAGAGAGTCACCGGGGAGCGGGATGCCTTACAGGAACGCCTGCACTCTCTGGAGACCAGTCGGAAGGAGCTGGCGGATGAGTACATCATTTTGAAAAGCAATTACCTGGCTTTAGGCAAAGAGTTGGACCAGGAGGTGAGAGAGGCTGCAATGTTCACCCTGATGTTCCTGACTCCATCTCTAAATTACCCGATCGGTTGGCTTTGGAATGTGTAGCCACATCACTGCTGAGATGTTGATCGGTTGTGTGACAGCCTAGCTCGGCCGTGGTTCTGTTTTTAGGGCCCAAAGATTCCATGCAACGTGGTGACCTTTCTAGCAGGGCTTGCAGAACCTGCTCTGCTCAGCAGGGACAGCACTGAGTCCACACTGACCCCCTGTGCTGTGCTTTTCTGGGCATCCCACTGCCGGAGTCCTTCTCTTTTCAGGCCACCCCGCATCCCTGTCACTAGCGGTATCGTGGAGGTCGCTGCGGGGCTGGCCAGGGTGCACATCGCAGGTCCCTCCTGCCTGCCAGCACACTTTGTTTCCATTTTCTTCTGCATGGCTTGCGCAGGCTGCACGTGAACTGATTGTAGTCGCTCTCATTGCATACGGCGGCGGGAAGGGGCCTGGAAGTTTTTGAGGTCGGCAAGTTTAGAAAAACAGTGAATGTAAGCAACTTTCTGATTGTTCCTTAAAATATAGTGAATTTCCTGGTGACTGTTAGCTTAGCGATTATTAACTCAAAGCTTTTGGACCCAGATCTGTGTATTTCTTCGGCAAGAATAGCTACTTCAATAGACCTTCCTCCCTTCCCTCCCTCTCCCCCCTCCTACTTCTTCTTCTTTTTTGAATTGAATGGGATGACTGACACCCTCCTGCCTCCCTCCCCCGACAGATAGTTTAGATGGTTCAGCCAAATGACCTGGTTTACCGTGCTGGCCCCGTGCAGGGTTGTGATGGGAAGATGCGGGGTTGGGACAGGCAGGTTTGGGCAGTGTCCAATCTCTCTTTATGGTGAGCATCTGTTTGCAGAGCTCTGGTATATGAGGAGTATACGAGGTCACAGTCACCCCATTGCAAAAAAGTGAGTTAGTGATTCTTGAGAAGCTACCATTTGTCTCCCATAAGCGGAGAAAATGGAAATTTCTTAGGAGGAGGCAAGCTCAGCTGCTTGCAGGGGTGTGAACCCACCCTGTCGTCCTGCCAGAGCACGAGGCAGAGTGCGTGGGGCTGACTGGCAGCACGGCAGCTCACTGCCGAGCATCAGCACCGCCGGGCTGCCAAGGAACGGCTCGGCATTCCGCCATTCTGGTTGCTTCTTGTCCCCAAGGGGGTGCAATCTGTTAGTCAAAACCCAGGATTTTCGGGTGGCTGACATCTCTAAGCGATGGCTTTTATGGGTTGGTGATAATAATGCCCTGTTTGCACATGGATGCTGGAATCTTTCAAGGAGCGAAAGCACGTGGATTCAGTTATATGCCTGGATAGCATCCTGAAGAAATGGTGGAGCAGGGTCCAGAAGCCAAAGGTGAATTCCTTGGTTGTAATTCGTAGGCTGAGGATTTTACCCCAGTTTCTTGGCTCTGACTACCAAATATCCCCGCCTGAAGCAAAAGAGGCTCCAACTTGGCAGGCTGGGACTTGTCACGGCATGGGCCTCTTGCTCATTATTTTCCCAGTGCGGACTTTCCCAAAGGAAATGGGAAAAGCAGCCTGTGGTTCTGCCCCCTCCCCTTCCCCAGCACTCTTCTGGGGAGACAATGAACCTTTTACACATTCCCAATTACAAGTGCTACTTGTGACCTTGCCAATATGTTGTCATGGCTGCTTGGCGCAGGAGCAGCTCGGCAAGCTCATTCAGGGTCCCTCCTACGGGAACGGTTCGAGCCTCTGAATTGTGGCGGCCCCCATTGTACGGCTCCATTCACACATTGCCCCGCGTCTGTCCCAGGCGAAGGAGCGCGGCAGAGCTGGCCTCGCCTCCCCCCGGGGGAAGTGCCTTCCAGAAGATGCCAGTCGGGCACTTTGTGCCTGTTTTCTAACTCGCTGTAAAGTCTTCCTTCTCAAGACTCTGACCTTTTCCCTCAGCTCTCCGTTTCCTCCTCCCTTTTTGTTTGGCGTTTGCAGCGGCGCTACAAAGTGAGGAGGGAACCCAAATGGCTGCGAACCCGTTCCATGCCGGGGTTTTCCCGGGAGCCAGGCCAGGCCTGGTAGCACAGGAAAGACAGCGAAGCCCACGGCAAACCTGGGACTGCCTCTTTCTCTGGCTAAACTGGTACTCCTGGGCTTGTGTGACCCCCTCTGATCAAATTGTCAGGGCTGACAGCTGCAGATGGATCGTTTTCGGTTGGAGAACAAGCAGCCTGTCTCTGCGTAGCTGTCAGTTTTCACAGCTGTATATCTCACCTCTTTGTCAGCCTCTTTTCTCTTCTCCTCTCTCCCTCAGCCCACCCTGTGCTATCTTTTGATAAGCTATTCTCTCCACGGATGACTCAGATGACCTCTGCCTCCCATCCTCCCGATTCACTGCCATGGTAACAATTACTCAAGCTTGTCCCCAGTCATAAACCCCATCAAAGCTTTGTTATCTACATAGAAACCCTCCCGTGAGACATGAATTCCCCCAGTGTTCTTCCAGATCACCTGTAACAGAGCCTTTCTCATTCAGATCCTCTTTATCTTTTTGGAAATGTGTCACTTCACACTAGCCCCGCTTTGAATCTCAGCTGCCTACATGCTGCAGTGGGCTGGCTGCTGCTGGAGGGATGCATTCCAACAAAACTGGGATTAGCTGGGTGGCGTCAGCCTGGATGGATGGATGGATGGATGGATGGATGGATGGATGGATGGATGGAGATCTGGTCCTTCCCTTACGTTGTTCAAAGCAATGGGAAAGACGTACCTGAAGTGCTGGGAAGCCATGGTACAGGGTTAGAGGGAGGAGGGAGGCTGGAGGTCAGAACACAGAGGTGGTGGCCCAGGGCTGTGCCAAGGGCTGGGCTGGCACCTGAAAACAAGAATGAGATAGGCAGAGGGATTAAGGTTCTATGTGAATAATCCCAAAGCCTGGCGATGATACCTTGCATTTCCATGAAAATCACTGATATTTTTGGACATATGAGACAACTAAAAATAAGGCTTGCTTTCAGGAGGGTATGTGAATGTTGGCTTCATGTACACACCAAGAGCATCAGGTTTGTGCTGAACAGACCGTGCATGCAGCTGGAGAGGCAGGATTTCAGAAGCTCTGTCCTTCTTCTTTGACCTGGCAGGTCATGAAGAATGAAGAGCTCAGCCAAGAACTGCTGAATCTGGCCAATACTAGGACCAACCGTGGCCCCACCACGGCTGATGAATCCTCTGCCAAGCTGGAAAGAGAGAGAGAAACAGTGCACCATCTCTCTCTTCGGGGAGCGAAGGTAAGGACCTCTTTGTCCTGTCACAAGTTCCTTGGAGAACAGAGGTCTAACAGGTACCTTCTTCTGTTTCTTACTAAAACCAGCCAGAAGATGTAGTTGCCTCTGAACATGAGCAGCAAAAGCTGGAGAGAAACGTGAGTGTGTGTGTATGGGTCTGCTGCTGGATCCTTGGGGTAGGAGAAGGGGGAATTTATTCCTGGTGTGGCTGATGCCTCCCGGTGCTTACTTGAATTTTGTGGATGAGCTGATGCCTTGATTTATTTTAAACTTTCTTTAAGCTGTACTGTTGAAAAAATGAGACTAGAATAACTCCAGCTCTTGTGCAGCAAAAAGCTGAGAGAGCTTTCCTGGGGCCAGTGGCCCTGGATGAACAGAGGCAGGAGTTTCAAAGCCAACAAGTGCAGAGGACACGTAATTATTTTCTCCTTACTTGAGAAAGATGAGGGTGATAAAGCACCCGCAACCAAGAGCACTGAGCTGCTCCCTGCCTACTTCCCATCTGCAGCCTGTCCGACACCAGCTTGGGCTCCGTCACCAGCTCCCACTGGGAATCTGCCTCTCGGAGCAAGATTCTCCCTTAGGGGAACAACACGTGTGCACTTCCATGTGCCCTGTTGCCTCCAGAGCACACACTGCTCCTGGGGTGGTCGCTCCCAGTTAAACCCATCCTTTCCCCAGTATGTCACTGCTCAGCTGGACTTGTGCTCAGCTCCTCACAAGTCCCGCTACTTAGCTCAGCCCTCATCTTCCTCTTCATTTGATCCCTCAGTTGCTTGGAAACCAGGATCACATAAAAAAGGAGCTTGAAAAACTGAAGAAAACCTACGATTCGCAGCAGCAGAAGCTGGAAGAAAGAATGTGAGTGTTTGAGGGCACATCCTTTTGTTTGGCTGGGCATTTATAGAACAGCTGAATGTGATGCTTGGGCACAGGAGAGGAGGAAGCCTGTCTTTTGGTGGGGCACAGGGTGCGAAACAACGATTCACCTTTGGAAGAAGTGAGACCTGGAAGCAAAACCTGATATTTTCAAGGCTCTTAAGAAAGTTAGCTGGCTGCTTAGAAGTCGGTGGTGTTTAGGTACCTGATTGGTGTATGCAACTCTGAAAATCCACCTTCAGTGACACGCATGACCAACATGTGACAGCCCGGAGATGAATCCAGCCCTAGCCCTTATCCTCTCAGCAGCTCTTCCAAAAACAGGCTGGGATGGAGCGGGTGTCCTGAGTAGGGACTGCCATAGCAGAGATGCTGGAGAACTAGAATTTCTGACTGGGGAGGATGTTCACCTTCGGTTGTGAGAGCCCTGTGGCCACTGGTTGGCACACAGCTGATGTGGGCTGGCATCTTGTAGTGATTTCCTTCTCAGAGCTGGCTGTATTTGACCTACAGAGAAGTTTGAGGGGTTAAAATAAACACATCTTCTTTCTGTGTGCCCAGGATGACGATGGGGAAGGAGCTGCAGGAGGCAAAGGGAGCGATTGGGGACACCCAGCGCAAGCTGGCAGAGCAATCTGCGGTAAGGGCAGGCTCCCTTCCAGTCCCCAGGACTGCTCCTGCTCCTCCTGGGTGCCATGTGCTCCTCCTGGAGCTAGCAAGGGATGGATGTGTTGTATGGAGGTACTCCAACACATCTCCCTCTCCAGAGAGTTTGTCATACCAAGGTGCTCCTCCCGGCGCAGTTTCCTTCCCCAGGGGTGCGACGCACATGGTGGAAGGTGCTGCTTTGCCACAGGTGGTGGGAGGAATTTATTTCACTGGTATTTAGAAACGGTTGGTGAAATCACCAGGTGGGGGCAATTGTGAATGACAGAAGGTAGCAGGGGAATAGAATCTATGAACAGGCTCCTGTGAAAATCCAGGACCTTCCCAGCTCTAGTGAAGCTAGAAATTAAGTCCCTCATCTTTTATGGAGCTTTTTAGTGTGCCCCTTGCTTGGCCAGAGGATGAGGGCAGCAGTGAGTGTCTTTGTTGTGCCCAGGTTCTGCTCACCTCCCAGAGCCAGCTCCAAGAGGTGGAGGCGGAGAACTCCCAGCTGCAGCTCCGGCTGAAGCAGCTTAACGAGGAATATCGCTCCCGGCTCACCCAGTACATCAAGGATGTGGCGGTGGGTACCCCCAGCCCCAGTGGCTCTCCCAAACTGTGGAGGTCTCTCCAGACTGGGTGTTTACTTCTTGTAGGCTGCTGCTGTTTCCCCTCCTTGCTGGGCTGCCGAGCAGAGCAGGCAGTGGGCTTGGGTAGCCCTCTCTGCCCTTGGCTTGGCCTGGGGGAGGAGATGCCACCCCCCCTCCTCGCCCAGATTTCCTCTATGGCCACACAAAACAGTCTGTGAGTTTCTGCTGGGACACTTTTCTTGGTCAGATTACTTGGACTGAAAGAACCCTCTTATTTACAATGGCTGCCTTCCAGTTGGCTTCTAATCTCCATTGCCCTGACAACGTCCCTCGGCAGGCCAGACGATGCCACTTCTGGCTTTGTCGCCACCTCCATGGTGACTCTGCTGCTGTCCCCAGGGAGTTCTGTCAGCCTCCATGGTCAGCCACAGAGCCATGTAACGCCGGGGTCTGAGACCCGCTCTGGGAACTAGCCCCTTTGACGTAGAGTAGGGATCCCAGAGAGTGGTGAGGACTCAGCACAAGGTGGGCATTTTGGGCAGGTTTGGGCACGGATATCTGATTGTATTGAGCAGCTGGACTGGGGAAAAAAATCTTTTCCTTCCCCTGTAGGTAGCAGTGAGCAAGTTTTGGCAAGAGCTTCTGTGCCAGGAGAGAGCTGGTACCGAAGAACATGGTGTGGTGGAGGATGAGGAGACTAAACAAAGCCATTTTTATTATTAAGAATAATTTAATATCTAGCAGAGCTTTATTGAAGCATCTTCTGGCCAGCAGGGAGAGTGAGGCAGAGTGGAACGAAGATGGCAACTCCCAACACCAACTTGTGTTCCCCCAGGCTGGTCACCAATGTGGTACAGATGCATTCTTTGTCTTGAAGGGCCATGATGGAAGTTAATTAGTCTTTTGTCCTCGTAGAAAATGGCAGATATGCCCTATGCTCTGTGCTGTTTGCACAAATACACCTGGACCTTCTCTGTGGGAAATGGGTTACATGCCTTAGGGAGTGACTTGATCACCTCAATTTCTTACTCTTTTAAAGAACTACATGGACAGCAAATCCGGCAAAGCCCCAGCTGATCGTGCTCCCATGAAGCACTTCGTGGACAACATGCTGAAGGATATCAGGGCTTCCTACAAGTCTCGGGAAGAACAGCTAGCTGGAGCAGCCCGTGGCTACAAGAAACGCATGAAGAACTTGGTCAAGAAGCATGAGAACCTGCTGATTGCTTATGGGTAGGGCTAAGCCAGGGCCTGACCTATCTCTGTCCCTTCAGCTTATTGATAAGAGTGAACTGGAAGTGCCCCATGGCACCCAGTCCCTTTGATGAGGGAGGCAAAGGGAGCTCCCAGGTAGAGCAGAGGATCTGGAGTGCGTGTTTATCTCTATGCTTTTGACAAGCCAGGAGAAAGGTGTCTCCAGTTACACATCATGATGTTCTGGACACCCTGCTTGGCACATACCTTTCTCCTTTGTAAAATTTAGGGTGAGAGATGCAATTCCATGTTAGATGGTGTGGAAATGCAAGAGGTACCACAAATAACCCCAGCCTCCCAGCCCGTCTCTGCAGTGTTCTCAGCTCTGCTCTGCAGCTCTCAGCAGCTTGGGCTGTGGGAAGCAACAGAAATTCTTGTGGCATAAAAGCCACAAATAGCTCGAGGACAAGCTCCTCTTAGAAACACTCCCAGGAATATTGTGCATACTGCTGGGCTCTCCCACTTATCCTTTGCAGGTGGACTGGCTCTTGGTGGCCAGAAGCCAGCAGATCCCAACTAAGTGGTTCCTCCAGTGGCAGCAGAAGCGCTCAGTGTTGTCGCCTACCCAAAATTACCAGGGACTAACTCCTCTGGCACATTACAGGCTCCAGCGGGAGCAGATCCGCTCCTTCGGCAGCAGCGCTATGGACTGTGGCCCTGCCGAGCTCCACTTCTCCATCACAGACCCAGAGCTGCTGACAAACACAACCCGGGAGCTGAACCATCTGCGGGAGCAGAAAGCAAAACTGGAGATGCAGCTACATGAACTGCAGAAGGTGGTGGCTGGGACTGCTGGTTTTCTGTTGGGGCAGAACTTGGGGGGTGGTGGGAAGGGTCTCACAAGTGATAGATTCAGACTCTTCCTTAGGCATTCCCTGGGGGTTTGCCATGCCTACCTGCTCGCTTTCTCATTTGGGGAAGAGATGAGGTGTCCAAGTAGTCCCCTCGTTGCTTTGACCCTATTGCCTTGGGGTGAGTTACAGTTAGATCCAGGAGGCTGAGCAGCCCCATGAATTGGGGTCAGGGAGCTCCGGGAGGGCTGAGGAGCAGCAGATGTTGTGGGAGAGCTACCAGGCCATCAGAGTCACTCACTGCTGAAAAATGGGGTGAGTAGTGGAGGAGAGGATGGGGTTTTCTGCTTTTAAATGCCTTTGCCTCAGCATGAAGAGCCAAGTGAGCACGAAACCACAGCCAGAAACACGCTAGTCAGCTCTACTGGGCAGAGACGTGTCTCTTGGTTTGTGTGAGATAGATACATCTATTTAAAAATTAAAAGGATGAGAGACCTAAACCTTAAGATTGCGCTGCACATCACTTCCTTGCCAGGGCATGGCTGGCTGTTAGAGAGCTGGGATACCTTGTGCCACTGCCAAGTGGCAGGGGCTGGGGTGAGGTCGCAATGGTGTGGTGCTTACAGGAAAACTGTTCTTCCTTTGCCTCCAGAAAAGACCAAAAGAAACTGCTGCCTTTCCGCTGTCTCCTGAGCAGTAAGTGCTATCTGTTTCTTGGGATATTTGTAATTCCAGATTCCCCTTGCTGTGTGGATTGAGGAGTCTTTTCTACTTTACATGGGAGACAGTAATAAATAGGGAGAAAGTGAGCTGAGAGGGACTCATCTGAGAGGGAGAGCCAGCTGTTGTCTCAGTGCAGTGTTCCCTGCGGTGAAATGAGTTGGTCATTTTGGGCCTTGATCCAAGAAAGCTCTTAAGCACATGTTTGATTTAATCATGTTTTTAGTCCCACTGATCTCTTTAGAAGCTGAAGTTAAGCATACGCCTGAGTGCTTTGGTGGATCACAACCTGAGAAAGGCAAATGAAACACCACCAGTTTGGGGATGGTCTTGTTTCTCCTCCCTCCCAACACAGAAACTGGGGGAACCTTTAGGTGACCCTGTACCTTCCCAGCTTCCTGAAATGCCCTTTATTTGCTCATTTTTGATGGGCCTCTTCCCCCTTTTCCATAATTCTGTTGAAACTCTGTCAACTAGAGCTGTGGAGAGGTGGGACCAAGTGTAGGAGAAATCTGAGCTGGGATTTTTCAGCCTTTTAAAAATGTTGTAGCCTAGAAAATACATTGGGTATTTCATTAACTGGATGCCAGTACTGAGCAGCCGGTCAGTGCCTGAGCCACTGGACTCTGGAGGAGTATCTTAGAGAAGAGCTTGAGCCTTAACCAGGCTCTGCCAAGCTGAAAAATAGTAGCAGTCCTGAAAGAGATGCATTAATTTTGGCAGATTTGCCAAAGAAACAAGGCAGAGAAGTACCAGAACTTGCATTTTAGTGATGCATTTTGTTAAGGTTTTTATAGCTGCCAAGAGACTCCAAACACTTGTTTTCTGGGTGCCAATGGCTCTTACCCACGCCATGACCTTGTTCCTCCATCTTTAGACACGGAGCCTGGTGTCACCACAGCACTTCGGCCATAATTACTGCTGCTTCTCCTCTTCATCAGCTGCGCGGCTTCGCTGTTTGTTGTTCCTTTCGCTTCTGCTCCCTGTGTCTTTGCTGTGATTTCCCCGTGCGCCTGGGCTGGGAGGTTGCAGCCACCAGAGGGAACTCTGGCGGTCGCAGTGGAGCTCTGTCTGGAGAACAATGCATTCCTCCTTTCATGCAACCCAAATTCCTCCTCGCCCCCCCCTCNCGGCTGGGCTGCGCAGACAGCTCACCTATCGCGCTCGGCGACCAGAACGAGTGGGTTTGTGCTCCAGAACATGAAAAGTGCCAGCGTTTGGCATCAATCGCTCTCTTTTTTTCCCATCAAATTCGTGTCTGCAGTGCCAGGTTAAGAGCTCTTTTTTGTACGGAGTCCTCTGATGCACGAGTGTTGATGTGAACTTGGAACAAGCCCAGCCATCACAGCGGGGAATCCCAGGTTGGCAGAAGGGCTGTGAGTCTCGTGTCCAGGCACAGGGATGGGCACTGCATTCTCTGAAGAATTCAAGGGCATCAGGAGAGAAAAGGTCCAGAGTGCTGGGGTTTAGAAAATCACAGGATTGTCTGGGCTGGGCGGGACCTTTATGATCACCTAGTCCAATCATCAACCTAACTGATCAAAACCATCACTAAACCACGTCTCTAAGCACTGTGTCAACACAGCTTTTGAATACCTCCAGGGATAGTGCCTCAACCACTTCCCTGGGAAGCCCATTCCAAGGCTTAATAACCCTTTCCATGTAAAAATTGTTCCTGATATCCAAACTGAACCTTCCCTGGTGCAACTTGAGACTGTTTCCTCTTATCCAATCACCTATGATTGGGAGAAGAGATTGACTGCCCCTGGCTACACCCTCCTTTCAGGCAGTTGTAGAGAGCGAGGTCTCCTCTCAGCCTCCTTTTCTCCAGGCTGAACACCCCCAGCTCTGTCACCTGCTCCTCACAAGACTTAACTCTCCAGAGCCCTCAACGACTCTGTTGCCCTTCTCTAGACCCGCTCCAGCACCTCAATGTGCTTTTTGGAGTAAGGGGCGCCAAACTGGACACAGTCCTTGAGATGGGGCCTTACCAGTGCCCAGGATAGGGAGATGATCACATTCCAAGACCTACTACAGGCCAGGATGCTCTTGGCCTTGGCCACCTGGGCACACTGCTGGCTCACATTCAGCCCACGGTCAATCAACACCCCCAGGTCTTTTTCTGCCAGGCAGCTCCAGCCACTCTGCCCCAAGCCTGTAGTGCTGCAGGGGGTTGGTGTGACCCAAGTGCAGTATCTGGTACTTGGCCTTGTTGAACCTCAGCCCATCGATCCAGCCTGTTCACTATGTTCTGATGGACATGAGTTATGTCCAGAGCTCTGTGACCTGCTGGATTTGAATGTCTGGACATGATCAAAATCTTCTTTTCTCTCCTAGGCAGCTGGATGAGGAGGGCTGGGAAGAGGTCAGGAAGCAGCTCCGGGAGATCACACGCACCACCCAGGTAAAGATCTGGAACAGTCCATCTGGGAAAAGCTTGTCCCTTACCCACGTGTCAAAGATGTGCTGCTTCAGATTGCCAACACACTGCTCCAGGCTGGAGCAGGGAAGCTTTCCATGGAGCCTTGCTGTGGCTTTGGCCTCAGCCCATCAAGTGACACTAGCAGGTCCCCAGCTGGTGACATATCAAGGCTGTAGTTTCTCTGCTGCTAAAAGAACAGCTCTTGCCAGCTCATTGCTGGGCTGTATTGCTCCCTCCCTGGTTTCAGCACAAGCATTTAGGCATTTATACAACAAACTGGGACTATATTCACAGAATCACAGAATGATATGGGGTTGAAAGGGACCTCTGGAGATCATCCAGTCCAACCCCCTGCCAGAGCAGGGTCACCCAGAGCAGGCTGGATGTGTCCAGGTGGGTTTGAATGTCTCCACAGACTCCACCACCTCTCTGGGCATCCTCTTTCAGGGCACTGCCACCCTCACAGGAAAGAAGTTCCTACTCATGTTTAGATGGAACTTCCTATGTTCAAGTTTGTGCTTGTTCCCTCTTGTCCTGTCACTGGACACCACTGAAAAAAGACTGGTCCCATCCTCCTGACACCCACCTTTTAAGTATTTATAGGCCTTGATCGGATCCCCCCTCAGTCTTCTCTTCTCCAGACTAAAAAGTCCCAAGTCCCTCAGCCTGTCCTCAGCAAAGAGATGGTCCAGGCCCCTCATCATCTTTGTGGTCCTCTGCTGTCCCTCTCCAGCAGTTCCCTGTCCTTGAACTGGGAAGCCTGGAACTGGACACTGGACGCCAGATGCACCTCACCAGGCCAGAGCAGAGGAGGAGGGTGACCTCCCTCATTCTGCTGGATATACTCTATTTGGTCTAGTTTCATTCTGAATCAATTTCCCAGTCTAGTTCCCCCCTGAGTGTAAGGATCTTTATGCTGTGCTTGGGAATGGGGTGGCCCAGAGTGAGAAGAAACTCTCTCCATCCTCAACGCTGCCCTGCAGCACCCATGAAACTGTGGTGATGCTCTCTGGGAGTGGGCTTGGCTGAAGTGGGGTTTGCTGTCCCAGCAATGGCAGCAGTGGGGACAGTGACCCTACAGTGAACTGAGGCAGTGCTCCACCTTTTCTCTGGTCACTTAGAGACAAACACCTAAATTGTGTGCATCTTTGTGGCCAGAAGAAGGGAGATGCCTGAAAGGCTGGAGTTTGGCACTGGGAGCAGGTCCTTCTCCTGGCTCTGTTGTACACCTTGGGAGTGAGCTCAGTCAAACACCTCAGGTGCCTCTGATGACACAGAGACTGTGCCCTTAACTTGGGTAAGATGATGATCCACTGCCCAGAAACTGAAAGAAAAAAACACTTTTATTTTTTTTTTAATCTAAAAGGAAAAGCCATTTCCCTTTGCAACAAAATACCATTGGGAAGGTGTGAAAGCTCTCTGTGTCCCAGTGACTGCTGTACTAGTTGTCTGTGAAGCCTCTGGGACAGTTAATGATGGCCTGGCAGGCAGGGGTGGCCCTGTCCTGGGGTGGCCCTGGCCCCCATGCCTGCAGAACACCATCCCAGTGTCACCAGGGTCCTTTCCTGAGCGCATCCGTTGTCAGTTGCTTCTGCAGCCTAAAGCCAAGTTGTGCTGCAGCTGAATGATGGGGAAGCAGTCGGTCTCATACTACAGAAAGGGACAGAGCAGCTTCACTCCCATCTCTGTTTTCTCCATGTTTTCTTGCCCCTCCAGGAGGATTTGGAGCAGAAGAGGAGCCAGCTGCTGGCTCGGGCGGTGGTGGCAGAAGAGCAGGTGTCGGAGCTGCAGGAATACATAGATAAGCATCTTGCGAGGTGAGAGATGGCAGCATCCCCCTTCACTGCCTTCTCTGTTTTGTGCTCCCAGTGTATCTCCCAGGCTAATTGCTGGCGACATGACCAGGCTGGCCGTGCTGTCGGCTCTCCTGACCTCGTTGCTGCCTTCCCACGGTGCTGCTGGCATGGCTGATGTCCCCGCGGCACATCCAGCTGTGCAGGCAGCTGCCACCATCCCTCACTTCTTTCCTGTGTGCTCGACCATCTTTTGGAGGAAGCTAAGAGAGGGATTATTGCCTAAAATCCAAAGCCTTCCAGCATCCCCTGATCTATGGTCCTCTTTCCTTTGCTCATCATGCCCTGAAACTTGAGCAAGGAACAGCAAGAAAAAGCAAGGCTCATCTGTCAGAGCAAGGGTCCAACTGTGCCTGCCATAATGCCCTAGAGACCTGGGCTGTGAATTCAGGTCAGACTCACAGGCTCGTTGCGGGTACCCGTACCTGGCAGAGCCAATGAACACCTTTTACCCTGGAGAAAAGAAGGCTGAGACGGGGTCTCATCGATGCTGAGCAACATCTAAAGGGCAGGTGCCAAGAGGACGGGGTCAGGCTCTTCTCAGTTGTGCCCAGTGACAGGACAAGGGGCAACAGGTACAAGCTGGAACACGGGAAATTCCATCTCAGTGTGAGGAAAAACTTTCCTGTGAGGGTGGCAGAGCCTTGGGAGAGGCTGCCCAGAGAGGTGCTGGAGTCTCCATCTCTGGAGACATTCAAACCCACCTGGATGCATCCAGCTTGCTCTGTGTGACCCTGCTCTGGCAGGGGGTTAGACTGGATGATCTCCAGAGGTCCCTTCCAACCCCAAATCATTCTTGATTCTTTGGGAAAAGGCTCTTCTTCAGAATCTTCTTCAGACCTTCTATCTGCTGGGGCTCAGACCCCAGCGTGGCCCAGCACCTGGGCTGGCTGCTCTGTGTGAACCAACACTGCCTGTCCTTGGTGTGCAGCGAACACAGAGCACAGTGCACATTTATATTTACTACTCCCGTGTGTGAGCCACCAGCGGGTTTGTGACCACAGGGGCCACCACGGTGCTGCTTCCCCCTTGCAGGTACAAGCAGGAGATCCTCCAGCTGAGGAAAGTCGCTGACGCCGAGGTACCACGTACGCTGAGTGCTGGGGTGGCGGATACACACTCACTGCCCAGAGCCAGGAGGACCGTCAGCCACCAGCCATAGCTCTCCACCACGGCTCTGAGAAGCCACACCACCGTAGGAAGGAGCAGGATTTAAAAGGAGGGAGCTTTCTGTTGTGTGGGCTGGCTGGGGTGAGCATCCTTCCCCAGCTGAGAGCTGGGAGGCACAGCAAGGGAAACCACGTGGGTGTTCTCGGGCTCAAATTAACAGTAACTAAAATGGGACGAGACAACTGCGTCTCATCTCTCCTCTGACCCCTCTGCTGTAGGAATTCTGCTGGTCCCCGAGCACATCACGCCTCAGGACACAGGGTCAGGTTCCCAGGCAGCTTTTTACTATGAAGGGAACCACAGGGACAGGTTCTAACTCCAGGTCCAAGAGCTCTGCTCCTGCCTCCGCTCCTCTCCCAGCTTCTAAGAGATAAGGTTAGGGCTGGTTCAAGCTAGAATTCGGTCCAAGGGGATGAGCAGCTCTTTTATGGTGGGAAAACCTTTTTTTCTCCTCTATTTGAGTGGAAAAGGGAATCTTCTATGAGGTAAGCAGGGTCAAAGTGCATCTTTCAGTGGGAGGTGAACTGGACAAATGTCCTCCTGCGCTGCTTTCAAAGGGCCAGCGGAGCAAAGCCTGAGGCCGGGAGCAGCGGCTGCTCTGGCTCCAGGAGCACCCCACAGCTCAAAAGTAAAGCAAAAGTCCTCAAGGGAAAAACTGTCCAAATGTTTATTTTTGAAAAATTAACTAGAAATAAAGTAGCAGTCGTACAGAAAGAGGCACTGGGGATTGAGCCCTTAAATCCCACAAGAATTCCAGGATTTCTAGGTCTGATTTTCACCTCCTTTTCTTCCCCCAAACTGCCCGCTCTTTGGAAGACAAGGAGGGACCACCACTTTGCGTGTCTTTGGGGGAAAAAGCCTGGCCAAGCAGCCTTCTTGCTGCTGTCCTGAGCTGGAGAGGCTCTGACCCCCTACCAAAGCTGACCCTTAATGACAGGCTTAACGAGGCTGCTGTTAGATGGGGCTTCCCTCTGCGCTGCTCTGCGCTGTTCGCCGCACCTCCTTCATGTCATAGGCCCAGACCTGCTCCAGCCCCTGCCCGAGGGTGCTGGTGGGGGTCCAGGAGGGGAAAGGGAAGCGTCCAGCCACCACCCGGGCTTCGTCGGGGAGTTCTGCGAGGAGTTTGGCGGCTAAAGGAGGTTTCTGGGGAGAGAGCGACAGCCACGGCCAGGTGGCCTTAGGAAAGTCAAGCAGTGGCACTGCCACCAGGGACCACAGGGCAGCTTCTTGACATGGCTGGGGGGGTCCCGAGACCCTTCCAAAACGCAGGGCCGGTCCTAGCCCTGTGTGTGTGTGGAAGTAGAACCAAGCAACAGGGGACAGAACAAGAGGAAAGAGCCTCAAGTTGCACCAGGGGAGGTTTCAGATGGATATTAGGAAAAAAATCTTCACTGAAAGGCTTGTCAAGTGTTGGAACAGGCTGCACAGGGACATGGCAGAGTCACTGTCCCTAGAGGTATTTAGAAGATGTGCAGATGTGCTGCTGAGGGCTACAGGCTAGTGCTGGGCCTGGCAGTGTTAGTTTTATGGCTGGACTCGATTTGAAGCATCTTTTCCAGCCAAAATGATTCTGTGAGTCTGTAAGCTGGAGTGGTGCTCAGCACCAAACCGCTTGCCCACAGCAATGCCCATTTGGCCTTAGTTTTCAAAGGGTCTTTGCCACTGTCCCCGATCATCTCTTTTTTCTACCAAAAACCTTCCCTCGAACTTGATTGGAACAAGTTGGGGCAGGCAGTGAGGGACCAACTTACCACGCTGGGGGCCAGGAACACGATCACGTTGTAGCAATCAGAAAGATTCACCTTAAAGGAGAAGGAAAAGGGGAATGAAAGAAGGNTTGAGTAGCACAACGCCTTGTGGGAGATCTTCGGAACCTCAGAGGACACAAAGATGCCCCACAATGTGCAAGACGGGGATATGCTGGTGTGACCGGGAGCTGGGGGTAAAAGCAGCGTCTCTTGCAAAACATCTGCCCCCAGCATTGTCCCAAAACCACGTTCCCTGCTGGTTTTTCTCCAGTCAGGCTGCAGGGACCTGATGCCAGCTTTAGCAGAAGGTCTCTGAAGGCTACAGTGTGCCAGCAGCACCTCAGATCTCCTCTCAAAGCTGCTCTACGAAGGAGTGCTGATGCCTACACACCCAGCAGCCAGCGTCGGACTGCCCAAACTGGTGTTCCCCTGGAAAAAAGGATGTTTTTTTCTACCCCCATGGCTTGGGGAAGAGCAAGCAACCCTCAGCAAAGCCTGGCTGGAGATGTGGACCAATGGTCCTGCCCTAGCTATGGCCATGCTGAGCACAGCCGGACTCGGGATGCTATTACCTTCCACAGATCTTTCTTCAGGAAGGAAACCTTCCCGTGGTACCCAGCCTTCCAGGCCCGGTAGTTGGCGAGACACAGCAGCCAGGGATTGAGCTCATAGCCAACGGCTGGGCTGAGACCTTGCTTATAAGCCTCTACCACCTGAAGAGAGAGAAGAGTTGCAACTAAAAATGAACCTTGGCATTGAGTCTGGGGAACGATTCGGGGGACAGGGTCTGTTGCCCTGCTCCACTTGCTCCCTCCTGCTGGCCCAGGGGCAGGGTAACCTCAGTCCTCGGCACCTTCCAGCTGCAAAAGCTCCTTCCTCCTAGAGTTGTCGTTTCCACCCTGCTGACTGTATGTGATACCTTCTAGGACCATCTAGGGCTGCCTACGGCCATCTAGGGTTGTCTACAGGGCCTTCTAGGTTCTAGGACCATCTTAGACTGCCTATGGCCATCTAGGGTTGTCTACAGGGCCTTCTAGGACCATCTAGGGCTGTCTATATGACCACTGAGGACCATGTATAGGCCTTCTAGGACCATCTAGGCCTGTCTGGGACCATCTAGGGCTGCCTAGGAGCATCTAGGGCTGTCTATAGGGGCATCTAGGGCTCTGCAGGACCACCCAGGACCACCTAGGACTGTCTGGGACCATCTCGGGCTGCCTAGGAGCATCTAGGGCTGTCTATAGGGGCATCTAGGGCTCTGCAGGACCACCCAGGACCACCTAGGACTGTCTAGGATGGTGCAGGACCACAGCCAGAAGCCAGGGTGTGAGGGCTCCCAGCCATGCCCCAGTGACTGCAGCCCCCATCCCCATCCCTCGTCCCACCCCCGCACCCTC
>VZRU01013559.1:1398-19623 GCA_013398155.1 Pedionomus torquatus
GACAGGACGAGGGGCAATGGGCACAAGCTGCAACGTAGGAAGTTCCATTTGGAAATGAGGAAAAACTTCTTTACAGTGAGGGTGACAGAGCCCTGGAGAGAGCCCAGAGAGGCTGTGGAGCCCCTTTCTCTGGAGACCTTCAAGCGCGCCTGGATTCCATCCTGAGTAATGTGCTCTGGGCAATCCTGCTTTAGCAGGGGTGTTGGACTAGATGATCTCTAGAGGTCCCTTCCAACTCTGACACTTCTGTGATTCTGTGATACTTGGGTGTATTTTTGGGTGCCTTGAGCAAATTAGGCATTTAAATTCCTCATGCAGAGGGATACATCTAAAAAAAGCTGCAAAAGGCAGCAGAATTGCAAGGCATCCCCTGAAGTCCCACAGCCATCTTAACAGCTGAATAAACACCACGGTACCCAATCTTGGTGGCTCTGAAGCTTCTGGAGGGCTGAACCTCAGAAGGCTTCACAAGAGGGAAGCTGAGAAGCCTGATGAAAACTGGATATGGAACACAAGCAAGTAGGAGAACCTCAGAGGGTAGATTAGTCAACTGAGGAAATGCAGTTTTAGATTTTGAAAAAATAATAATAAATAGTTGTCCTTCTATAACGTAGACTATCATGAAAGCACAGGTGAAGGCAACAACCTTCATTACAGCAGAAGATTAAAAGAATGTTAAAGGAACTATTGTATCCTATTTTAGTACTATGTATTCAATAGAATTTACCTTTCGGCACATCCTCCCAAAACAGCACAGTATTATTGTCTCTGCAGCGCAGTGGGAAATTCAGAGTCATGCACAAATTAACATCTGGTTCAATTCTTCCCCAACAGCTCGTGCTCTCAGGCCAGCCCATTCTCAGGGCAGAAAAGCGCAAACAAATGAGAGATTTAATGACAGAGAAAACGCTTCCTGTGCACGCTGCCTTGAATTTATTCAGAACAATGACAGATAAGAAATAAAACCAAACAAAACCCCCCAAACCCTAAATAAAAGTAATAAAGCTGAAGAGACATCGGACTTTTTATTTAAAAAAGGCAAAAACCGCACCAACAAACAAAACCCCCACACCAACAAACCTATGAAAGAAGAAAAGAAAAAAGGAAGATTTGAGGCCCTTGAGGGAGCTTGTCTTGGTACGTACAGCTTCTTTAAACACAGGCTAGGGGAGCACCATAGAGGCTTCAAATTGGCAAGGGAAAGGGACAAGACAAAACCCCTGAAGTGTGTCTTCAGGCAGTACTTTTTGACTAGCATCCAACTTTATCCAACTGGAGGGAAAGAGGAGAACTGGGAGTCTCACACAAGCATCTTACACTTCTAAGAAACAGAAGGCAATACACATTTTTCAGTCAGTTCTTACATGTAAAGGCTTCTGAATTTAAATTTATAGTTAAAAAATATAAATCCTCTTAAGTTTGATGTAGTTGCACCACCACTGAATGTAATTGCAGCCAGGCTGTTAGAATCTCCTGAGCAGTAGTAGTAACACTCCACACTGACAGGCAGGACAAGCAACAATTCAGCCCAACTACCACAGAAACATGGCAAGTTTATTGCCAGTGCCCAAGATTCCTCTGCTCCCTCCTCGCTTTCTGTGAAGTTCGCAGGGTTTACAGGATGTACTAAGTTCAGGATCTACTGGGTTAAAATTAAACAGGTACACTAACTCAAATCTCCAATTACCCTTTAGAAAAATATGGTTTAGCATGGGCAGCTCAAATCAAATTGCCCCAATGCATTGCTTAGCTGCATACATGACATCTGCATATAGAAAACTGGAATCTTGATTCAGAACTGTCAAAAACAAGAGCCTGAGAACGTTTTTGTGCAATGTGTGACAGCAGCATGACTGCATTCAGTACAAAGAAAACCACAGAACACACACTATACCTTCCCCTTTTTTATAAGGGAAGGAAGAAAGCTCATGGTCTAAGGTCATCTTTTCTCATTTGAAACACAGTCCTAGACATGTAATATTTCACTTTTTAAAAATATAAGCAAACTTTTCTTTTAGGCCAAGCTCAAGAATTTACATCAAGTATTTATGTGCTTGGTTCACATTAAAACGCATGTGCTGACTCTCAAATTAATACTTGCTTTGATCGATTCCCAAGCCTACTACTAGTAGGGAAGCTCAGCTAACCCCACTTTTGTTGTTGTTGTTGTTAAAAAGGAAAGACAAATATCTAAGTGTCATTTTATTTGCATGTAAAATCACAACAGTAGTGCCAAGAATCTTTATTGTATTGGGCACATTACAAGGAGTAAACCCAGTTTACGAGAGCTGGGATTTCACATGTAGATTTCTATACTTGGTATAGGAGTGAAGCTACGGATTCCTTGGTGCTTGATTTAAAAGTACAAGGTAAAAACGACACAGAATATGAAAAGACAAGATATACTGCATGAAGAAGGAACTATAACCTCTACTATAATTTCATTGCGTATCCAGAATTGCAGATGTTCCCCCTCTCTGCAAGTTTATGGTAGCCAAAAGAAGATACATGAATTAATTACAAATTACAGTGTCTTTCAAATGAAGTAGTTCAGCCACCCAAAGGGAAAAAAAATAAAATCCTGGTGGCAGTGAACTTCTTTGAAACAATGAAGCCATAGAGCTTGTTGTTCAGCACTATTAATATTTCTTGAGGCTGAAGTGAGTACAGTGGGATTACGAAGACATTCCTTTCTTCATTCACAAATCTCTCCCTAAAGAACATTTCATTGAAAACAGGAAGCCACCCTCTGCTTGAGGATTCAAAATTCTGAAAATAAATGATTTTGGAGAGGATTTAGAAAAGAAAAACAGAAGGGGAAAAAAAAAAGCAGCAAAATCCACATTGATCTGTTGTTTGAAGCCCAGATATTGCAACACTGGGAACAAAATCAAGACTACAAAAGAACTTTGCTCATAGTTCCAGACTACAAACGTAAAGTTTCCAACAAATATAAGTAACATTCCAGAGTTTTACTTTCCAAAACAGAGAAATAAAATTCAGTTTTAAGAATCTTCAAGCTGTTCATAAATCTTTCAAAGAAAAGCATAAGGTGCTTGAGATATAAGAACCTAGTTTGATTAAGAGCTCTGCTTCTCTAAGAACACCTTAAGGAGTTACAAACAACTGAGTTTTTTTACATATTTGAGCAGCTTTTTCTTTGCTTTTATTCTATTCCCCATATACAGGCAAAATAAAAGCTATAAATTGAATTAACACCTAATGCTATTGGGACAGCAGTTTAACATTGGACAAAAAGCTTTCTTTCTATGATGACGCCTGGCTACATAATTACCATTTAAAAGCGTTGCAGACAGCTGTACACAGACTACTATTTTTGACCATTTATATCTAGAAAAAACTTTTTATTGTTGAGATGCCTAAACTGAAGTCTATGCAGAATTAGTAGTAGTGTGGCAAAATTTCTCCAAGTTACTCCCCAAACCGGCAAGGATTAGAAAACCTTGAGGGGTGGGGGAAAAAAAACACCCAACACAAAAAAACCCCCCAAACCTATCAAGTTTGACTCATCCATAGATTGTTTAGCAGTTTCAAAGAAGAAAATTCTCGTCTTTATTGTACACCCATGAGGAAACAGGAACTCTAGTTACACCAAAAATGAGAAAAACACAGTTTAATCCAAATTCCAGCAGGATTCTCCTCCCACCTTCCATTTCTAGCGTTGGAATATTAGTACACATTATGAAATAATACCTAACTCTACAATACTTTTCCACAAGTTACTCTGTCTTATGCAGAAAAGCAGAAGTAGTTTGAGCCTACGGTGCATTTGTTTGGACATCTGAAAACATCTTGCAAAGTCTCAAAATATTCTTGTAAGTTCAACAAGTAGACATTCATTTTACAGAATAATTTGAGGATGAAGAAGGGCATTAGTAACAAGGTAAGGTATAAGAAATAAATTTGTATCGATAGGAAACAGTCCTAATAGGAAGAGTGCAATTCCATTAAGTAATACTTCTATATTTCAGGACATAAACATTATTTTTTCCATAGAAAGCTCAAGACATTTAAGTACTGACATACAGCAAATTTCATATTAGGGTAGATATAAAGCAGTCACAACCTTTGTGTGCACTGTAAGCATAAGCTAACTTTATAAGCAGTAATACCTGTGTATTAACACTGAATTTGGAAAATTACTGTGTTAGTTTTCAAGCTATGAATCATGTGTATTTTCATTCAAGACTTTATGAGAAGTGGTACAAGTAGTTCAAGCGTGAGCTCCTTAAGCGCTGGTGGACAAAGCAGTTATCCTGAAGATATCTAAAAGTTTGTTCAAAATTTCAGCAGACAGGATTCTTTTCTAGAATTGGTAACTGCTTACATAGTTCCAATTCCTGTGGGGAACCGTATGTTCATTTCCTCAGCAGGAACAGCTTCTTATGCCGCAATTAGAAATGAAGAAAATTCTTTCATTCGTTTTTCCTTACGCTTCACGTCCATCACCTCCTCAGCATCATTTTGTCATGCATCTTCCCTTTAACAACTGGGACATTGCTCCCTTGCAGTCTGCCTAAGTTTTCAAGGAGAAAAATACTGCATTTTAGGTATTACCTGGGTTACAGTATGTTGATTTTACAAATCTGGCCCAAATTCTAACTACAGAAGGCAAAAAAGTATAATTCACACTTTTAGCACAATCTTTAGATGTTAACACTTGGCATGTCTAAAAAATTGACTTTGATCAAACTGACTACCTCCGGTGCTGAGAAACTATACATTTACTATTTCAGAGCAACCAAGCATGCTTCAATACAGGGCTTCCAGGACAAGGCCTGATGTTCCTTGTACTCTTTGGCTGGACAATGAGACCAGACCAGGACCTCTCGCCTCTGATGTTATGAAAGAATTTTCTCTCCTTCCCACCCAATGCCATCTCTACAGCTGCCTGGAAAAGAAACACATTAAAAAGAACAGAGATAAAAGGACAATTGGGACATAAAAGTGTTATAAGACCCGAATAAGCAGAGGTTGAAAGTGCAGGGAGGAAAAGTACTGATTAGCTCATCGAGGAGGAAGGTACCTAGTGAAAGGGGAACTAGAGCATCCAGTGTTCCAGTCTCACCTACTCTGGGGACCAATCGGGATGCAGAGAGTACCAAGAGATATTTATGGGGATCATCAACCTCATGTTCTGGTTTCTAATGATAAGTGAAAAGGAATTTCAGTCTTAACTATGATTCTGCACAGTGAAAGACTGTATTACCTCCATTAAGCAATGGTGATGACTGATGAAATTACCAGCAGGAAGGATCAACTGGGCTCCTTAATTCACTTTGGGGAACGTAAACTACCTCAAAGCTTACCGGTATTAGCTAACCTAATCTGATTGAATTTGCAGAAATGGATTAGAGCAAGCTCTGATAATTCTGTGCCAGAGAAACAGGAGGTACCAAGTATTTGGGTGTGACATCAGTTTTCAGCAGCACAGCCAAAATCAGGAAATCATCCACAGTCCATGCATTCCACTTCACAGTCCAACAGCGTTAAAAGATATTTAAAGTCTGCAAAACTCTACACTTAATACTGCAAGAATGCTCCTCTGCAGATTTCCTCGAAACCAAATGAATGTGGTTTAGTCATGCAGAAAAATAATATTTTCTCCCAAGAGATTTTCTTTAAATTCTTTCAGCTACGCTAAGTCAATTTTAACAATGAATTCTTCCTGAAAAAAAAGGAAAAGAGCAAGCAACATAATTTCAAGTTCCCAAAACAGCCACCGACAGCCTAACCTTTGAAGACAGGTATTTTTCTGTTAGACTTTCCCTTACGTTAGAACTTGGAATATTCCACATCCAAAGCCATTAGTGGAATTTCACTCGGCCAGAAGTTCATCCACCCTAGTACATGGGATGCTATTAGAAGAAATATCCATGGTATGTATTTGTCAGAAGACAAAGTCATAATGGTTCCTTTTCATCCTAAGATGTATGGATCTGCACTGTGCAAGAGATTTAGAAATCATTTCTTACTAGCACTACTAAAACACAAAACATTCAAGTAGTATATAACTGTAATGCAAGCCCTTGCATGGCAATCCAAATTTATTGAACTACTGATGCTAAGTCATACAAAATTGCACCACTTTAATTAAGGCTTTTAGTTTACATTTGGCCACCTCAAAGCAGTTGTAACATTAGGTTGGTCAATTTAAATACTGTGGCTCCCTGTTGGATATACACACAATCTTTACACCCAAACGTTAATGCATACAAAGCAACAAGGCATTGTTAAATAAATCAGCAAAAGTTAATTACTGCAACTTAGGCCCTGTGACCAATTACACATGATTAAAATTACTTCCCACATTCACATCCACAGTACTCTTCCACCATTTAACATCTCAACCAAAACGTTACACATGTAAAACAATCACTAACAGGCAAAAGTACTAAACCTGTATATTTGGTATTGCAAATACACTTATGCATGAGCAAGCAAGGGAATTCACAGTGAGAATCTACAGCTGCAGAAGCCCGAAAATGATTTACAAAAAATTGTTAAATCATTAAAAAATCGTTTTAAAATATACACTTCTTGTTGTAGACCCCCACTGTACACACAACTATAAACATTGTTCCCTATGTAAACAAGGAAAAGGAAACATACAATAAAAGGTTGAAAAGTCTGGACATTTCCTTCCCAACAGATATTAAAGGCCATGTCTTTAGTCAGACGTTATACTGAAAGGACTCTTAAAGACTAGATCACTGTCTCCACAGGTTTTTCCTAAAATTAAAAAACTATATAGCTGTTGTGTTAATCAAAGCGCTTTTGTACATTACAATGATGATGATCCTGTATTTCTTTAAAAAAGTTACAGTAAGCTACAAATACCGATGAAGCAAAGTTATCTGGAGTAGTCTATATAGGAGCTCTTTGGACTTTCTTTTATTATGCTAAAATAGTGGTGCTTTTAGGATTTACATTATTGTACTCTCCAATAGAAAGTGGGGATTGTTGAAGTATACAGTACACAGTTTTCATACATGTACAACATTGGTGGATGAACAATGTCTCTTATCAGTAATACTGGATGTAGGCTCTGGTTTTACCAGTTGCATACACTTAGAATATTTATAAGTAAAAATCTCTCGTGACACTGGAAAGTGATTAGAATGTGCAAACTGATGTAGTAGCTTTCATCCATTTCTTAAAGGGTACCACCACAGGAAAGTCCATTTAAGATGTTGGTAGGTTTAATAAAGTTGGAATGCTGGCACTGTTGAATTGGGCAACAGTTCTTCAGACCTGTAACAACAAAACAAGAGGTTACTATTACTTACAGCTCTTTCTCATTCCTCTTTAGTTCAAAGAACTAAAGCAGGAACTAAGTTCTCCACAAACAGACTGAGAAAATAACCTTATCACTTTTCCTCTACTAATATAATTTCTACCGTATAGATATAAATAACAGACTGTTTCAATTAGTAAAACTGAATTGGGATACATATGGCAATCCAAGCTGAGCTGTGGAAGTTGGATTTGATGGGTGGGACTAGTTTCCCTTACAGTATGACAGTTCCAGTGGCTTTAAAAACAAAAACACATTTGGAGGATCAAAGCTCCTGAATCAAAAGCTCTGTTAAGGGAATGCAGCAGCCACTTCTGCTTTTGCCATCTTCAGCTAATGCTTCTGGAGCCCTCTCAGCTTTACTGAGCTGATTCAGGTTGTCCAATTAAGGAAGTTTGAGTATCAATAGAAAACAAAACAAAACAAAACAAAAAAACCCCACACATCAACAAAAACCAACCAACCAAACAAACAAACAAACAAAAACCCAAAGCAAAACAAAAAGCGAAAGGCAAACCACCACAAAAACAACCCAAACCCCAAACAAAAAGAATTAAACACGGCACTATCTGATTATTAAGAAAAGCCTGCAATTCAACAGTGAAATGTCCTACCAGGATCCTCCTGTATATCAAACAGGTCAGATGACAAAATAACAGATCATAGCACTGAAGCAACTGAACCACCCTACATCCAGTAAAATTGAAGGGAATTGAGATGAAAAGGAATCTTGCATAACGTCAGGTCAATCAAGAGAGACCTGTGCCCACGCTAAGGCTTGGAGGTGGAAAAGGGGAAACAACCTGCCCAGGAAGTTACAAATAAAAATAAAAATTCATGCCTGCTGACTGACTTCTGAAAAAGCTCACTAAAGAGCAGGCTGGAGCTTGCTTGAGCCTTCAGCAGCACTCTTAAAGCATGGATTTAGTTATATAGAACATTAGCCAACTGCCAACAAGTAACAAACTGATCTAGTAACCAATAGCTCCAGGTCAAATATTTGGAGTGTTACAGTGATCACTTCACTGTTCTCTTCCAAGTGTACTAAATACAATGCAGCCTACAAAATATACAGATAGTCCAAAGAAAGTAAGGTAAATTCCCATGACACCATGCAAATATATGCAGGAGTTCAAAGCACAAAATGACATTTTAGCATGAAAACTGCATTATTTTACAGTGTGCATTCCTGATAATTGAGCTCTTGCAGACTTTGAGAAAGAAAACCTTGTTTTCTAATGTTAAAGTTCTGGAGTAACAGAACAAACATCCTTAGTTTGAGCTCTACCAACACCTTAAAGTTTGATACTAGTATGAACATTGTGCCTTGCACAGATTTGTAGTTCTGACTTTGGAATACAAAAATAAACACTTTAAGAATTTCTATGATAACACAAACCAGTCATTTTCAATGTATCAACAGCTACCACAGTTGCAAAAGGGATTTTTGTTGTTGTTTTGTTTGTTTTTAGTAGACATAATACACAGAAAATTTTAAAAAGGTTTACCTGGCTCAGAGCTACAGTACAGCTATGTATTAAAGTAGCTGACATGATGACTTTTTGCGTGCTTTTCCAGGCACTGGAGTTTTTCTGTTAATTTGTCGCACAAGGTCATAAAAGATCTGAGGATATAAAAAAATCAGTTGGTTATTGGAATTAAGAGGCTTCTCTCATAACCTTAAGCCTTGAATCTTTACACACAATGCACTCACATACTCAAGAACCCCTGTAAATATTTAGTTATCACAAAGCCAGAAAATAAAATTGTATAATTTATTAATATCTGTTGATTTTTTCCTATTTGAGATAGTTGTCTGCCAAGGGTTTTCTACTTTCAATGAAGCAAACTGGCAAGGCATCTGTAATCTACAGCTACTTAATCACTGGGTCAAATTCATCTGAACATGCATGATACATGCCACAGTGATCAGCTACTATATGCTATTTCTTAGCAATTTAGCAACGAGGTCAAGAAACAGGCCATAGCTTTCTTATAAATCGAATCAGTCTAAGGATAGCCTCAAAGTTCTAGTGAATTTTGGCTACAAGTTTTCACAGTAACTCAAGTACACTGCATATTCAGTATTTGAATGAGATCATGCTTTTCCAGATACTTAAAAATACTAAAGTCTAGAGAACTAATTCAGCTGCCTCTTGAGGACTACAGCATGACATAAGCGTAACATTTTGTAGAAAAGTAACTCATGTGTAAGACTCTCTCACACTTTGAGTCTCCTATAATGCTAATTAGAACACGATTTTGTTGAAAGGCTAATTTAAAACAAGTCTACATACTACAATTAAACAGCATCTGTTTTGTTCATAATTGATGACATTGTTCCAATTAATTCTGCATCTCTTAAATCAAGGAAGTCCTCATACTAAAGCAATGCTAGCAGTTTCCTAAGCGCTTGCTGCAAAGCAGCTAACATTCCAAAAAGGGCTTTTAGTATTTGATGAAAATAAGTTCTAGTTTATTAAACATATGACTTTTATATAGTTCAGCTGATTAATTTGTATTTAAGAAAAACTGAAAAGTTTCCAGAAATTCCCAACTAATTAAACACACATTACTCATTTCTAAAATCAGCTGTGCTTAAAATCACCATACTTATTTGATCACAAGCAAGTCTTGTACAGAGGCCCTATCAACTTAACTGATGCTGCCATCGTTTTCCAGAAGACACAATAAATTGCAGGGTTTATCATAATATTCAAGCCGTTCCAGAAATGTAAACACTAACACAGCCTCTTTTTCTAAAAATTTTTGCATCTCTTTCTTTATGCTGGCACATCCACTGGACAAGGTGGCATGCACTATGGCAAGTCCTAAAAATGTACATGTTTAATTAGTCACTTTGCTCCTGCTAAATAAATAAATACCTAGATAGTAGAGAAGGGTTTGCCTCTCTTTTTCCTCTACAGAGAGCTTATTTAGGTCTCTTTTCTAAATCACTTGCTAATTTGGACAAAATCCTTAAGAGTTTCTGTCCTTCTTATCTCAAATACTTTAATACCAAATAACGCGCTCTAGTTTGGTTTTTGTTTGTTTTAAACTAGTCTAGCAATATGTTCTCAGTGGTTTATACCAACTATGGAATGTAACATGAAAAAATATCCTAAATTCATATGAATATAATTTGATAACTAATTATATAAAAATTAATAGAATTTGAAAAAAGAATCCCAAGTCAAAGCTAAATACATCTCCTAAAATACACCTCACAAATTCTCACAATAGTAGAGTACAGTTTTGCCCATTAGAGTGACTGTTAGGAATAGTTTTATTAGCTTCTGTTGACAAGCAGTAATATTTGGTTATCAAAACACACTGTCCCATCCTTCTCTCCCTGTCACCCCTCCCCCCAGGCGTGGCTTACCTCATTAACGTTTATCTTTGATTTTGCAGAAGACTCTAAGAATGCACAGTTATTCCATTGCCTTGCTAGGTTCTGACCTTGTTCCTTTCCCACAACTCTTTCATCTTCCAAGTCACACTTATTGCCAACCAGAATCATAGGCACCTAAAAACAATTTAATACCAGCAAATAATTCATTACAATTTTGGGAAGGCACAGGGTAAATGTACACCTAAAACCCTACCTGAATCCTTAGAAAACCCTGACCTTCAGCATAACGAAGCTGCAATATAACGGTAACTGAAGTTTATAGTTGTGTGAGGCTTTAATCTTCAAATCAAAGTGACTGCTGTTTGTTTGGTTGGTTGGTTTTTTTTGCCTGCTGTTTGGCAGGACAGCAGGTTTGAGGATTTGGTACACTGCCAACTGAAAAAAGAATCTCACATCATCTAGAAGATCTAATGAGATTTCATTTTTAGCTGTTTAAGGTATCAAGAAGTCTACTGAAAAATATACTATAAGGTCTTTACATGTTCAGAAATCATGGAAAAAGCTGCCTGTACAGGGTAGCACGATAAAGGATGCTATAGCTCCTTCCATTCCTCTACTCCCAGTGTATCTGCACTCCTCTCAAGAGCAGCAGTTCTGATCAGAACTGATCCTCACACAGAGGAAAGAAACATGCTAGTTTATTAAAATTACTAACTGCAGAAAATTTTGACCTTTGTGGCAAGAAGAGGCAGTCATACAAAGCTGTGGGTTTTTTTTCTGCCTTTTGTTTTGTCCTTTAAGGACATAGCTAAGTTTCTCCGAAACTCAAGTGTTGAAAAAAAGCTTTACATACATTGATTGTTTAATTTTCCCTCACTGGAAAGTGAGTTACACCTAAGCTTTGGTACAGGAAAAAACTTTAATTTTGGTTAGAACTTAAGTTGCAACTTTTATCTTTCTCCTGATACTATGGAATGGCTTTCAAGACTGAGGGGAGTGTCCTAAAGACAAACAGGACTCCAAGGAAATGCTAGCAAAGTATTAGAAAGCTTATACGAATCAGAATAAATATACTATGTAAACTAATGTTTCCAATATTGTTACATTTAATCTTGATTTAAGTGTAGAAAATTAATTTGATGCTAAACAAGGCTATACCTTGGTAGGTTCCAAATGGGAAAGGCACATGCAACTTAAATACTACACTTTTGAGATACATTTGTGATAATGGTCAATAAATCACTTCCAGAAGAAATCTGCTGAACATTGGCAAGACCTGCAAATGCTTCCGATTATGGAAGTGCAAGGTGGTTTGTATTACAAGAGTCCCAATGAACTTTCCTGAAACTGAAACATTTAATACATTCTCTGTCTGCTGGCAGTGGCGGCATCTGTGGATACACCAAGTAAGGAAAGGATGGAAGTTTCCATGAGCACAGTTTAAACAAGATGAGCACACTTGGGGAAAAAAAAATAAAAACAAAGAACTGAACCAAAACCCAACAAAACCAACAAAAAGCAACCAAAACAAAAACCAAGAAGCAAGCAATGAACAGTTTTTAAGGATGACTTTCTGTCAGATGGCGACAATGTACAGGTGTTTCTGATAAAAACCACACTTTTACTACTGTTTCACATTTGAAATACTTTTCTTCCTGTTATTAAGGGAGTAATTATTGACTTCCTACAACCAGAGTAATTTTTTTTTTTTTTAAATTTAATTATAAGCTTTATAGCTTTAATAATGCCAAGAGGTGCATATTGAAATTGTTTGGAAATGGCACAATCAAACTTACTTGCAAGTACACAAAATATAAAAGCTACATAACATGCAAGTTTAAAGGTTACAGTACTGCCTCCTATAAGAACTTAGAATTTTGTGCTTTTCAGATACCATGAAGAGTAGGCATAATGAAAAGAACAACTGAACTGTAGGGTTTTTTTTAAACCTTCATCAACAGTAACTAAGGTAAGAATAGAGTTGCTTTAGAAATATTTTCTGTAATACTAGTGAATGAGCTTAAATACAAAGAAGAGTATTTTAAAGAAAGAGTCTGAGAAGACAATTCTCTTTGTATACCACATGACAATTTACAATTTCTCCAGTTTGCTTTAAGAGTTGCATTTCTGTACAACGCATCTAGTGGTTTGTCTTTTAATTTAAAGCTTGGAAGCTACCTGCTCTCAGAGTATATGTTACAACATATCTAATGTTAAAACTGTAAAAATAAGTATTATGCCTTTTCAGAGATGCTTACATCATCAGTGTCTTTGACTCGAAGAATCTGTTCTCTTAGATCCTGTAAATCATTAAATGTGGACTGTGCTGTTATGGAATATACTAATGCAAAACCTTGTCCATTTTTCATGTATAGGTCTCTCATTGCTGTAAACTGTTCCTGTAATTAAAAAAAAAAAAAAAGCATTCGTTTTGCACTTTTATTACACAAACTACCATATACTTCAGGTCACAAATGGATCACAAAGATGATGCGTTTGTGCCCTCCCTTCCTTTTTAAGCCAACCAATATTTTATTGCTTGACTATACATATTACAGTAAACCAAACTACTTTTAAATAAATCTGGTTTGGAACGTTATCTCGGGTGGCTGAACAGTATCTAGATATTGACAAGCGTGATACCCTGGGGAAAAAAAAACATCACAGAAACGAAAGTAATTTCTGAAGAGGGGAGGTAGAATGTACAGTGTAATCTGTAGATTACAGAAGTTGCACTCCTTCTAAATCCTTCTTTACATATCAACTTTCTCCCCCATCTCCTGATTGTTCTTTAAAACACACGGTAAAGTAAACACATCCCTTTTCAGCCTCCGTTTAGTAGTCTCGTCACTTTCCTATGTTAAACTCTACTTTAATTTTCAAGGAGACTGACTAGAGGATGGAGACACTCAGAGCTTGTCACATTTCCTAGAGCACGGTGACAGCTATGATATTGCATATGGAGACTCACTGGTGCACTGCACAGCGGCATCAGGACTTCCCCCAGTATGACTGTGGAACAGCAACTGCCTTTCTCGCGTTGGTGACTCTGCCACCTTGTGACTAATCAATCACCCACCAAGTCCCTTGCTGCACATCAGATGAAAAGTGCAATATGTTTCGAGAAAACAGCCATTCCACCTTTCTGTAGTTTTACATGGCCTTACTCTAATACGGAATTTAAATAAATTATTATTGGACCAGGTTACTGTTATAGTTCAGAGAACACACATCGCACTGCAAGGGTCTTGGGCTTGTGCTCAAGGGAATCAATGAAGGAAACAACTGCTTTCAGTAGACTTTGGAACAAGTCATTGAAAAACCTGACCAGTATGCGAATGGTCAGCATAAACCCTGTGCTTTGAGTTCACAAAAGCTGACTGAACGATACTATTTTTATCCCAATGTCAGCGTACATCTCACACACAAAAGAAAGAGGAAAGGAAAAGAAAGCACATATTCTCTATAAAGAATCAAACCCAAGTAACCATCGTGCCTAAATTTTCCTTTGGGCAATATCTACTTAAAAATAGCAGCACAAGATCTTTTAAATTTTTCAATCTCTTGTTTTCCCTGTTACAGAACAGGAGCTCACAGGAAACTCGCAATTCATTTTCTGCTGCAATACTCAAGTGCTGTTTGAATACTAGTATGTTAAAGAACATCCTTTAATGAAATGCACTGACCAGTTACTCTTTAGAGAATGAGGAAGGAAACGTGTCACCATTTACATCCCTACAGCTTTTGATGGTTCTAACACTGTACATCAGTATTTAGGGAAGTTGGTTTTACGTACCGTTCCTGCAGTATCTAAGATTTCAAGCATACACTGTTGTGCATCTACTTCAACTTGCTGTCAAGAAAGAAAGATGTGATTAGTTTTTCCTCTTGCAACTCTCCCCTCCAAAGACACCAAGAATAGTGTGGTTTTATAAGCAAATTCATAATGCATAAAGCAACATAATGACTTAAGAAGTTTATATGGATATACACTTTGAAAACAGCAGGAAGAAGCCTTTCAAAGAGCCCTAGTGACATTTTCAATAGCAGCGTCAACAGCCAAGTGCACTCACTTTGTAAAGTGATTAGGGACTTTTGATTATTAAGGAGAAGACTGCTAAACGTGTGAAAATGGTTATCAGCAACTAGCACAGCTGATTTCTACTTGTTTCAGGGATCACTTACAGATTGAAAGAGAAGTATAGGTGAAAACTGGAAAGTTGGACTGGCATACTATTGCTCATTTAACAGAAATTTAAAATAAAACATCCAGCTTAGAAAAATTTGCAAAAAATTGAAAGTTTAAGAAGTCAGTTTAGTTTCTGTATTCTTTCAGAGTTCATCTATCCAGCTTCTACCTCAAAAAAAGAAAAAGCTCAGAGGGCATCAAAGGACACGGAAGTGCACTCAAGCTGTTCCAAGCAGGCTACCCACATTGCCTTTTTTTTTTTTCCTTTTTTTTTTCTTGCAAGCTATTGGTACACTTCCCTTGTTTCCATTTGCATATAAAAGTCCTAGTTGAAAGATTAGCACTCACAAAGAACTTCACCTCCCTATATATGCATTATCACTAGTTTAACTCAAGAGTTTTTCTTTTGTAACTAGATTTGAGCTTGGAGGGTGGGCAAGAAGAGTATTTCCACTTCTTTCACCCTGTCCACGTCCCCTAGGGATGTAGATTTGTTCAATAGCCACTATTTTAGCACGTATCGCTGACAAAGTTATTCAGCTAATTGAGTGGCATCTATTCTCTGTATGAAGAAATACTTGGGGACTAAACCAAGTTGCAAGACTTCACGCTCAATATTTAGTTCCAGACAAATGTGAAAGATTTCAGGCCCCATCCTCTCAACTTTGAATGTTTTAAAATTAGATTTATCATTAAAAGTATAGAATAGTCACTGCCAAGTCAATACATTTTAAGGTCACCCAGGTCAAGAAGCAATTTAGAATTGTAACTAACAGAGATAGGAAGAAAATGACTGCATAAAGCCTTGTCCATACTTCAGCAAGACTTAAATAACCTGACTTATTTGCAAACAAGAATACACAGATATTCCTAGTCATTTCAGGATCAAACCCGAAAGGAGCACTGTAAGATCTTTGACAAAAAGAAAAAAAGAAAATAGTTAATTAGCAAAAGGCAGAACTTCTCAAAATGGCTTTACTTTTTTCCTTTTTCAGGCTCCATGGAAACAGTCTTTGGAAAAATTCACCCAGCAAACATCATGAATCTAGTATGACCTGAAGAATGTAAATATATAACAAAGGAAACATTTCACTTTAGTACAGCTTGTGAATAGTTTCGGAGTCATTTGTTGGGCCTGACCCAGCAAAGGACTGCACCAAACATCAGGACAGGGTCCAAAATTCCTGCTCCTCTAATACAGAAAAAGTAAGTGGCTATACAGAATTTTTTGCTGCTGTTCTCGTTAATAAGAGTTCTAGCTTTGGCTGGAAGCCCACATGCTTAAGACAGACTAGGATTTTTCCAGCATACAGATTTCTATGAGGTCAAAGAAAACAACTGTGAAATCATAGTTTTTATCTCACTAATTCCTCTTCCATTTAGAAGAGACTCTGGTAACTACAGGCTGTAACAGCTATTAATGCAGCCTCTTTATTCCAGTAGATATGTAGTCCAGTGCTGAAAGAGGAGGTCTTGCAATTTTCGCCCACTTCCAGCTACAGCCTGTGCATCCTGCCTCCCTCATACAGACAGTTGCATTTTTGCAGCCACTTGGTGAACTACATCAGAGTATCAACGCACCTGAAAAGTAATTCAGCTAAAGCAAGAAAGATTAAGAAACTGACACAGACAAAAACTAATCTGCTTCACCTAATGGTTAACTCTTTTGGTAGCAGTCCAGATGAAAACTACCTTAAGTCTGGAATATTAATCATGGTCTCAACTGAAACCGAAGAGTGAGCAATATGGAGATTCAAGATGCAGGCAGAGTCAGACCTTTCAGCCTGTCACACTGAAGATGGAAAGAGAGATACTAACAGGTCACTGTGTTTGTTCATTTGTGCTAGGTTTGTGTTAACTTATTAATAAAACAACAACCCATCTAATGGAAGTGTATCAAACTATCAGTCAGATGGTTAGGTACGATCAGTACGATGCCTCCAGCGTTCTAAAGGTGAGCCCAAGTTAAGAAGTAGTTGTTGATTCACGTGAGGATAGGGAAGCTCTACAGAAAGATTTACATAGATTGGATCATTGGGCCAACATTAATGGTATGAGTTTCAACAAGGGCAAGTGCCAGGTCCTGCACTTCGGCCACAATAACCCTGTGCAGCACTACAGGTTTGGGGAAGTGTGTCTGGAAAGCTGGCAGGCAGAAAGGGACCTAATTGACAAGCAGCTGAATATGAGCCGGCAGTGTGCCCAGGTGGCCAAGAAAGCCAATGGCATCCTGGCTTGTATTAGAAATAGTGTGACCAGCAGAAGTAGAGAGGTCGTTGTCCCCCTATACTCAGCACTGGTGAGGCCACACCTTAAGCACTGTGTCCAGTTCTGGGCACCTCAATAAAAGAGAGATATTGAGGTGCTGGAGTGAGTGCAGAGGAGGACAATGAAGCTGGTGAAGGGCCTGGAAAACAAATCATACAAAGAGCGCTTGAAGGAGCTGGGATTTTTTAGTTTGAGGAAGAGGAGGCTGAGGGGTAGACTTCATCACTCTCTACAACTACTTGAAAGGACACTGTAGAGAGGTTGATGCTGGTCTCTTCTCGCAGGTAACTAGTGATAAAAGAAAAGGGAATAGCTTCAAGCTCCAACAGGGTAGGTTTAGACTGAACATTAGGAAAGAATTTTTCAGAGTGGTTAAGCATTGGAATAGGCTGCCCAGGGAGGAGGTTGAGTCACCATCCCTGGATGTGTTTAAGAGTCATTTAGATGTGGTGTTGGGGGATATGGTGTAGGGGAGAACTTTATAGAGTAGGGTAGACTGTTGGACTCGATGATCCCAAGGGTCTTTTCCAACCTAGATGACACTATGATTCTAAAGTTCCTTTTAGCAGATTTTCCTAGTAGCAAAGTAGCTTAGACCTCCAACATACAAGTCTAAATTACCTGAAGATATTAAATCACAAACTAATAACAGACGTTATTAAAAAGCCCAGCAATGGTATTTTACATTTTTTTAAAAAAAAAAAAAAAAAGGTTCCCAATTCTGACAAGGAAATGACCATTTTTACTGACTAGCTAGTCACGTCTTATGCTCAAACACTGAAAAGCTAGTCTTGAATTATTTTTTTTAGACAGACTTTAAGAGCACCTTTACATTTCAAACTTGTTATTTGGTATTATGTGGCATTACCAGCCATACCCTTTTCCAAGCAATGACTCAAAACTGCAGCACATACAATCAAATATTTAAGTTTCTATAAAACTAGACAGGTCTTTTGCATATACCTTTCTGTAGGAGTCTTCTATCGTAGGATCGTATTTTTCAACAAATATTCCTTGAACAAACTGTACAGTCTGCAACACAAAAGTTCTTGTAAGATTATTCTTGCATAGTGGCATTTTGTAAACACTGCACACAAA
>VZRU01013559.1:22013-32038 GCA_013398155.1 Pedionomus torquatus
AAAAAAAAAAAAAAAGACATGAGAAGCCCAAGAAAATATACTTGAATTGCTCCACAGAGTACTTACCAGAGCAGACTTTCCAACACCTCCAGAACCAAGAACCACTAGCTTGTATTCACGCATGATGCAAGAGATAAATTGCCCTCAATACCTAAAACACACAATAAATTACTCACCCTTTTGATCAACAGGACAAGTATTTTAGCATTACTATGGTCAGTGTAAGATCACATATATAACAAGACCTGAGCAGTTAAATATTGATATTAGCTGATAAACAGAGGAGATATGCCATTGTACCTCCAAGCTTTTCTTGTTACCACTTAAAGAAGAACCATTATTCATGTCTAATTGACTAATTTCACAGTCAAGAGAGCACAGACACGAAAAGTTTTTAAAACGTAGATTTTTATATCTCATGAAACACTAATTTAGAGAAAAGGCAAAACCAGATTAAGATCCTCTGTAATAAAGACCTCAGTATCATGATCTCGCCAAAATATCACAAGTGCTTTGAAGAAAGTACACAAGTATCTGGAAGAACTGCTCACACCCATGTCTGCATCTCATTGTCTCAGAGGTGTCTGGACGAATTAATCTTTATTTATGGCAAGGAGGAATCAGGCATAGAAATTAATTTACTCGAATTGATAGGCCAATTATTAGGATTCCAGAATACTATCCAGTGAGGCATGTTCACCCCGTAACATTTTCCAGAAAACTACAAAAATCTCTTCTAGTCATGCAAACAAGTCCATAGCACCTCTCAGCTACATCCATAGCAAACTCTAAGGTATTTCACCAGTTTCTCAAGATCTTTCATTCACTCACAAGAAGTTGCACACACTAATTTTGCAACAACAGAGCAAAACCAATATTCCAACAAGCCACACAGATGGCTATAGAGCTTCCACAGTTCGACAACCACTACATTTACAGTACTGAATAAGTTTAATCGGGTAAACAGCTACTAATGTTTGTTACCTATGGTGCCAACAGTAATTCTAAAAACAGGCAGCTTAAATTTCACAGCTACTACAGCTACTCCTCATCCACCCCCAAACTTATTTTGTATCACGCAAGTTTTTGTAATCTCATATATACACACACATAAGTGATTTTATTCACATGAGCTGACACATGGGTAAAATGTCTCCAGTCTCCTCTGAAGAACTGAAAGCATCAGCATGCTGACACCATGCAGGGTTTGATAAAAGGGCTTAGTTAACTTTTTTTTTTAATAGAGTGGCCATTTTCAAACTATCAGCTCTTAATACAGCCACAATAAAATGCTGCAAGCCATAAGATAGTGTTTTCTCTACCTCATTACAGTGCTCCCATAAAGAAATATTGAATAAATGCTACTACAGTAAAGCTAACGGTTACTATTGATACGAAACAATTATCCAAGACGAGACAGTATGCATTTTCTCATTCTGAAACACTTTAATGCTGAACAAAGAATCAGAGAACGACTTGTGTAAGAAAATTACATCAACCTCTCCCCAGCAAACAAATACTTCTCCAGAAGAACAGCAGAATCCCAGAAGACAGTTTTAAAAAAATATCCCCAGTTAAGTCTGAAAGTTTAATAGTGTTTTCTAGATATCTAACTGCACTTATAATGACTATAGTTTCATTAATAACAGGAGACAACTAAAAAATTATTTTGAGACTATTTATCTCCTACAAGCTAGATCTGATCCCCTACTCCACATTCACAAGCATGGCTGCCTACAACCGTCTGTCAGATCTGCTTGCTCATCTTTGTTGAAAACTGACCCAGCAAAACCAGAACAAGACCACAGATTTTGGGACATGTCTTTGGGTGATACTGCTCAAGAAAACACAGGTCTTCCTGTCCTGCTATCAATTGAGCTGACAGGACTGTTACTGCTGCCATGGGAGGAAGGTCTCGGTTCCTTTCCTGCAGAGGCTCTAGCATTTACCAGATCGAGTTACCTGTTTTCTCCCCACTCCATCCCTGCAGAAAGATGAAACTGCCAAATTGACAAATCACCTGGGGGCTGGGGGAGCAGGGAAGTGCAGGGAATGCAACACAGGTGCTTCTCCAAGGTAAGCAGCAGAAGTAAAATAAGAAAGACCCTTCTCATCAGCAGTAATCTCACATCATCTTTGGAGTCACACCATCTGTTAGGTGTTTAGCACAAAAAGCTAAGATGATTTACATAGAAATTAGAGCACTTTCATGTCAGTGTCCATCTTTGCCATCACTGATTAACTCCACATGTCCAGAAGATGAGAAACCAAGAGCCCAGATCTATTTAATTTTCTTGCAATCACACAGTAAGCTATCTTTCAACGTACCTACACTGTTCCTTGCATCTTAAGCAAGCAAAAGAAACACAAGGAGAAAGCCATAAGGAAATAACTGACCTGATGGCCCGCAAAGCGGTTCTTGCCACAGGCTTCTGTGACCAATAAATGTTGAGACTTTTCAGTGATTTTCACACCTAATAGACTCTTTTTTTCACTCCTGACTTAAGAAAATATGCTTCCTTCCCTGCACTGACTTTTTTTGCAAACATAGACCACCAGAAGCATTCACACCACAAGTTTAATTTATTTGGCACCACTGTAAATGTTCAGTTAGATCCACAAGCTTGCAAGTTGTCCAGCCTTCCTACAAGCGACAGGAATAAAGGACTGTCTCCAACTGTACTGAAATGCACCTCTCAAACTCATGAGAAGTTAAGCCTGTAACTACATTACCTGTCATTTCTTTAAAACAAACACTCAGTTATGCCTTTATTTTTGGAAGGGTGTCACTAGAATGACATAAACATAGTGGGTGTAAGGGAAATCCCAGTAATCTGAGTGAACTGCAGCAATTATACTGTCTTTAAAACAACAGTTTAAGCTGAGTTTTTGAGTCTTCCATCTGAAGTCAGCCACTAAATGTGAAGATGTCAATAACAAAGGCTGACAGTACTTCAGAATTAACAGAACTTAAGCAGCAGGTACCAAATACCTGTTTTGCCTAGTGTTTTGAGTCATTTGTGACTTTGTCTTACTGAATGATTCCTTAAAAAATACTAAAATCCTGAAATAAGAAGCTAACAACTTGGGTTTAGTGAGAGATTGGCAATTTGATTTTAGCTCTCAATTTCAGCAATTTAACACAAGCCAAAGCTTCTTTCAGCATCCAGATTTGGAAATTCAGCCTTAAATATCCAGTTGCTGTACAGTACTCTAGAGCCAATTTCACTGCTTTAAATGGTGGTACGTAATAAAAGCACATGTATATACACACTATTACAGCTTGGTTAGCCAATCTACTTAACCTCAGAAGCACCTAAGCAAAAAGCCTTAAGATCTTTGAAGATGTGACCGAAAGTCAGACTGCAGTCCACGCAAACATTTCTCAGACTTCCCTCCAAACCCAGACAATGAAAAATACAAGTACTAACCTTCCTCTTTCTCTGTGACAGCTGTTTTGTCACTTGTACAGTTACTCCTTAACTCATCAAGAGCACACTAATCCTTTATAAGTACACACACCTATATATCACAGGGGTATCTTGGCATCCCTACACTGGTCTATCTTTAGGTAAGATACCCCTGTATCCATGACATCTTGGAACGAAACACAAATCAACATTCTCCAAAACACGCTAAGAAAGCTAACTTGGACATCTCTAAGACCACATGCAGCAGAAGCACTGTCCTATTGTCTGCTCTCACTTCGACCTACCACCCCACTGGCTTTGAGTAGCCATCCCAATGCCACTTCACCATGTTCTTACTGCTTCCTAGCAGAAAAGCAAAACTCCATTCCTAATAGAGAAAACTTTCCTTGTCTTTGCCGCCTCCTCAGCTAAGACACCAGGCCACAAAACTAGGAGCTGCCTTAGGACACTGTGGTCTGTCACACTATTTGGTGCGATAAAAGCCTGGCATGTACTTTTTCACTGACCAGCATGCTCACTGGCTGCAAGCGTGCTCCAGACTAAGGTCTCTGATCTGGCCTGAACTTGACTTACCAGTGACTCCCAACTAGCCTGACCCAATGCTGCTCTAGCTCAAACCCGTTTTTCCGTATCACATGTTGCCTCCTAAACCTTGATCACGCTCTTACTTTATGTATCTTTTCAGATTGAGACAACGCTTAACTCTGGAATTAATATTGTATTCGGCTCCATCCAGTGCCAACATGATTTCCTTTTGACTCATTTATGACAAACAAGCGGGGGCAGATGAGGAAAACGACAAAGCATAGAAGAGATTTAAGCCATAAAGCATTCTATCTTTCAGTTACCTGATAGTATTTGAAACAATGGAAGCCAGTGAACTTTAAAGTAAAAAGTTTAACTGCTGAAAAAGACGCAAAGTATAAATTTTTAAATGGAAGCTCAAACTTTCAGTGGATTTCCTTTTCTGCCTTTGGGAAAAACAAAAACAAAAACAAAACAAAAACCAAAACAAAAGCCCCCAGACATAGTGCATACAGTACCTCTTTGTGAAAAGTCTATGTCTTGCATTTCAGCTACAACAGAGCATGGCCAGCATTTCTAGATGAGGATAGGGTTAAGTCCAACAACAATATGTCTGTACTCCCTGGATCACTCCATCTCAGGGCTGTAAAATGAGTATACTCAAAGGGTCACAACAAAAACATAAGATACTATAATAAGTGACCAACAGATACGCAAAAAAAACCCCAGATTTATTAAATAGTTGATGGTAAGCATCCACTGAGTCACCCAATAATTAGATACAACTAAGTTCAAACTTATTCCTACCAAACAAGCAATTTGTTTGAATTCCTCATCATTTACTTGAGTCTATTTTAAGAGAGACATTTTGCTTTGAGGGCTACCTTTAAAGTGACAGACCTGCAAGGATAGAGAGCAATGCCAACTTCCTGTGCTTTTTTTTTTTTTTGCTCCTCCATCTTTAGGGAGGAAAATACCGTCAACTATGCCCTCTATGCAGGCACTAAAGAAGAAGAAGAAAGAGAAGAAGAAAGCATACAAAAAGCAAGGCCTCTTTTCCCCCTGCTTGACTGGGGCAGGTACTGGCTTTGAACAGATGAGTCAAATATTTATATGCACAGATATTTGACATAACTATGAACTCTGGAGATGCCCAATACAAAATTTAGCTAGAAAAATGAGGGAAGGTACTCTTTTTCAAGAAATAGTGTTTTCACAGCTCTGGAATCCAGTTTACATCTCAAGCATACAACCTCTTGAAAGTACAGAAGCTGACTTTCAGATTGTCTCCATTAACTGCCAGTGATGTTTCACTAACTGCCTTGCATACCTCCTGAACCGTAACAGTCCATAAACCCACCACATAAGTAACAAGGGTATACAAGTCTGTTCACGTTTTTTTTTTCTAATTAATGTATGTATTAATGCATTGGTGTGGTGTATTAATGTAACTGCTTAATTTTACTTCTTTGTGGCACGCTTCTTTAAATTAAAGGTACTTGATAAACTAGAGAAGCAAGAGCTTTATACGCACATGGGTACTTATTCCAGTAAAGGTTCTCTTTGAAGGATGAGCAGTTCTTTGAATAAACTCATTTGAGCAGAAGGAATAAAGGTTAACCAGGACAAGTCACTGGAAATTAAGTATTTTAAAAGCTTCACATCTGTCAAAGACCATACACATGGAACTTTCTTTCCACTTCTGCCCTGATTCAGATAAAATGGCAAAAAGTGCCTCCTGGATATTTTCTTGAAGCACATCTCCAGCAAAAGATGTGCAAACTAAAGTGATGATGCAAAGAAAGCTGAAGAACAAGAAGCCCTTCTTGAGCAGTGAATGAAGAAACTGCACTTACTACTTGTAAGGCCTTCTTAAAAAGCAGTCACACAATGGAGATTTCAGGAAAGTTCAAATACCATGGGTATTTGGGCTTGTGATCATAGTTATTATGAAAGTAGCTTTTTTTTTTTAAATTTAGTTTTCTTTCAGCTCCTTCAGCTTCAAGTTTTGGCTTCTGATTTAACTTTGTTACCTGATGAGGAATGGGAAAGCTAATAGTCCAATCTTTCCAAGTGATATTAACACAAATGACACTGTAACTGGGGCTCAGCCCCAAGCCAAACACATGAACTAAATACAGTCAGTACTTGAAGATATCCTTGAGACCTGCTTATGCAAACTAGTTGTTCAGGTATGGAATTAAACAAATAGTCCCTCCCAAAAGCATTATCACTTTCCGAAGAGATCATGATTATTCAGCACTTTACAGCCTATGATTCTTGTTCAGACCCTGACATTCTGGTTGTTTTGTGAAGTTGCAGTGTATTCACTGAAATTTTCATAATGCTTCTGCCCCAGGAACATTTACCTCTCTGGAAGAGAGGCTTTGTTAGAACCAGCTTGGGAACAGAACTCCTGAATTCATCTCAGCTGTTGACATGAAAAAACAAGCCAAACTTTCAAACATTAGAATGACGGATGAAGAAAATCAACTGACTGGTTTATGTGCTTACAATTAGCAGGGGAGGGAAAAAAGCCAAGGAAAAAAATTCTGCTTCTCAGAGAGGGAATACTAGCCCTGAGATGGAACAAGAGGACAATGGTCAGACATTTTGGAAAATAGCTCAAGTTCAGTCACAGGGCCAACCAAGGTCAGAGGATTAAGTCTTTCTAGACAAGACTGCTACAGCACTGGAAGTGGCAAACATCTCAGGCAGCCAAACCTACACCTTTCTAATGCTCTGTACCATCCAGATTCCACAGTTTTGAGTCCTTTGGTTTAGAACCCCTTCTTCAGGGAAGCAACTAATTAGAGAAGAGAGGATGTGTGCTGTTCTTAATATTCCCCAAATACTTACATGTAAGGGGAAGCCCTACATTCTTATCCCTCAGCTCCAAGGTTTTCTTTTTCAGAATAATTGCAGTGCATAAGCAGCACCTTGACAACGTAACCCAAAGTAGAAGCCTGTTCATTTTCACCAACTTTCAGATGCTTTGGAATTAAAGCAACTTAGATAATCCTTATTCAGCAGGGTAAGCAGTAGCCCTTATAAAAAAAGAAATTAAAATACTCAAGAGTTGATTTTCACACTTATTTATAGAAAACATTATTCAGAAATCAATTTTGAAGACAAGATACACTGAAAAGCTGATTGGGTCTAATTAGAGCCTTTTATACTCAAGACTTCTGGAAGTAGAGCTAGTTCATTACTAATGCAGGCTCTTTGGAAGTGAGTCAACTGTTCAGTAAACAAAGCTAGAAGCAATTTTTTATTTCTAGCTATTACCTGGTTTTGATAGCTTCTTGTCTTGATAAACAACTATACTGTCAGCCGGACAGCCAGTTCTTCTGGGCTCTAATAGAGTAATTTTTCTTGGGACAAAAATTTTTCTTCAATTGTTCAAATACTTTATCTGAGGCCAGAGGATCTTCAGAGGATTTTCAAAAAGCTGCCTGGGTAATTAAGCTTATCTACTCAAATGATACCATACTAAACACCTGAGAAAAATGGTAAAGACCTGAGAACAAGCTGCTGCAGCACAAACTGGTGCTGAGCACCAAGGTTTAAGGTGCTCCTTGAGCTGACCATGGGGACACTTACCACAGAAGTAGCTTAACCAAGTTTTCCTCCTTTCCCTGAAGGGAACTTCCTCAGTTAACACTGCACACAGGGACAATTTCTGCAAAGCAGCCAAGATGAGCTTACCTTGTAAGACTAGTTCCACTGTCTAGAATTAGTTTAACTGAATGAAATCTGGGCATTTTTTCGTAAGTCAAAGTTAATTCCCAAATAGATCTTATTTAAGATCTGAGCACAAACTTAATGTATGTTCTGAGGATGAAAAGTAGTTTCTTTGAAACCACTGATATCTCAAGATGAAAGCTTCCTAATGTGAGGCACTAACAAGCACGTGCAACTTGGTTTCATACAAAGTGTAAAAAGCCATTTCAAAGCAAGTAACGTAACAAACATTCTTAAACTACTAAAAACATGCTGTTTCACCACTTATTGAGGTTGAGTTTCCACTTTGTGCAAAAATTCAAATATGGCAATGCAAATTTGGAGTCCCTTATAAAACCTAAGCTGTAGGGTCTATTTAAGCCTCAGCCGGACTTTATAACATTTATCAGACTTATATTTATTTTTGGTGACTGCTTGACATGGTTTTGCATTTTCTCCCTATTTCTGTAAAAACAGTCACTATCCCCCATTAAAGTTGATCGTGCGTGTTCTACCAGTCAGACTTTGAGCAAAAACCACGATCTCAGAATTCCTGAAGAAACTGAATTGGAAGTGGTTTTTATGCTTACAAAGATCCAAGCAGACAATAAATAAAACACACAAAAAAATTAAAAATACTACAAGCATATTAGAGTATGCATAATTACCACACTATGATATCTTGTTATGCATAAGCTAAATATTCAACCATATAGCAAGTTTTGAGAGCTCAGAGAGAATTTGCCTCTACTGTCATTGCAGAGAGGGATCCATATTCAGGTCTAAACAGTCTATCAAAGAATGGATTCCCACATCATGGTATATCCAACATGCTTTACCTGATATGTATCCTTCTGATTAAAGGCAGATATAAGCATTTGCTTCTACCATCACTGTTACAGTAAATTTTATCTTTCAAGCTACAAAACCAGTTAAAAACAGCAGGACTAGAAGTAAGACAGGGAGATTTTCAGAGTCAAGATACTTCTCTTGTAAAAATGCACTTAGGCAGTTTGAAAGTTACTTCAAGAACAAACTTGCCAGTTGGCTTAAGATACTCTTATTTGGAAAAAGGTAGTTTAACTTCTGTTGCAAAAACAAGACCTAGCCTCAAATTCCATGTGATATGGGCTTAACGTCTGGCAATCCTAGCTCTACTAACTATGATTGTGGCACTGGCTACTGAACCAGTAAAGCCTCGTATCGTGTTTTGTTCTACCAACTTAGGGTCAACTGCAGTTCCAATACCACCTGAAGTTTTGTTCCTCGTGTCTATTTTTCTCTATAACCCACACATCACATACACCCCTGGCAATGCCAGAGCTTGCATAGCAAGCTACCATTACTTGCATTATCTTCATTACTAGAAGTTGGGTTTCAATTCAGGTTTGTTTAGGTTACTAACACATTGTCAAGGCCTAGATGTATGGATTTCCTTCATCATTATTTGGTCCTTTGTTACTGGCCATTTAAGACTGGCGGGTGTAGGCCCTTTACATACAAAGTGTCCTTCCATAATATGACTTACAATCAGGTTCGTAGCCTGAGAGCAGTCTTACAAATTTCCGTATATCATTTTAATTAAGATTAGAAGTTTCATCAGTTGAAAAGACACTGATTCTATGCAAATTGAGAATACTAGCTACTAGCATTCATTAACAAGAAAAAAATTAGTACTTCCATGATAAATTAACCATACTAGCAAAATCCCAATCGTAACTCATGCCTGTTTTGACCTCTCCATCAATACTTCGCTAATAGAAACATGGCATTTGAACAAAAGCAGCAAACGTCACTCAAAGTCACCCAAATCATACCTAACTTCACAAACAGTTCTTTTGTTAAAGCTTGAGACATGTCCTGAGGTTAAGCTGAAAAAGGCATACACCAACACCCAGCAATAAATACCATCTTCTGCCACATGGTTTTGCTACTGCTGCAATAATGGTGATTCAACCTTAACTGCTTCTTTTCACAGTTAACTTCATTAGCTGAGTCCACTGATGAAAGTGGGTTTGTAAAAGGTCTAAACCACTTAATTGAAGTGGCTGAAACTTGGGCAGAACATCCTGTTCTGTTTCTACAGCATCTGAGGCAGCAGCATCTCCAGCCTTGGGATAGTAGCTCCTCAGGGAACATCCACCTCAAAAATCACACCTCAACTAGTAGGTGACAACCTTAGAAGCTGACCTTCACACCTCTCCCCATATGCAGATGCACAAATAACTTGGATGTTTCTGAGGCAACTGCTAAATTATCAAAAACTTCACATGAGAGTATTTTAAACAAATTAAAATAAAATAAAAAAAAAAAAACAAAAAAAAAAAAACCCAAAAACCCCAAAAA
>VZRU01013561.1:0-13230 GCA_013398155.1 Pedionomus torquatus
TTAACATGTTAATGTGGTGGAGGTGTAGATTAAAGGTCAGAATATAGCCCATATCCCAGACATAATCTATGTCTGGATTTGATTCCTGTCTTAAGATGCATTTCCACAGCAACCAGCACTAAACTCTGTGAAAACTCCCAGGGTTGGTAGTTTACTGCAACAGATGTATCCCCATATATAATTTTATCAGGTTTAATATGAAAAAGACCAATATTGCACCATGGGAGTTCTGTTCTGTAATTTAAGTAATGGTATTTTTCTGCCTTTTCTTACTGTAGCTGAGCAGGTTTTTCTCTACTTTTTATGTGCAAAACGCAATGACCAGGTAAACCATAGGGGCAGAAATTTTGGCAACTGAGAAGAAAAACTGGAGTGTGGGAGGGGTAGCAGCCCTCTTGTTTCAGAAGTATGTTATTAAGTTTTTCAAACAATCACAGAATCACCTAGGTTGGAAGGGACCTCTTAAGATCATCTAGTCCAACCAATGGAAAAACAAAACAAAAACAACACACACACAAAAAAAAAAAACAACAAAAACCACCACACCCACCACACCACCCAACATTAATCCATATCCCTGAGCACCATCATTGATAAAAACAGCATTTAAAAAAGCCTGATTGGGCAGTTGGTAATAAATGGATGTTTAGGGATGTTTGCTTAGGATCATGGCCTGAATTTGTACAATTTGACAGTTTCTTTGAACAGATTATTACATGAGGTGATTTTGCTTTTGGTGAATTGTCTTGGATTGATTGGGTGGATGTGCTTGCACGTCTGGGACTTGTCTAAGGAGAGCTCCCATTCTTATGTGTGGCATGCTGAAGTAACTCACCCCTTTTGGGTATGCTGTTAGAAAGCTTTGGCATGTGATGTGCATCAGCTGCTCTTTGGTAATTGCCCTTTTGCATAATTTTATGCTGTGGGAAATGGGCAAGTTTATTGCTGTTCATTTGCGGCGTGCAGAGTTATCCTGTGTTTACAGTGGTGTTGAGATACCCTGCCTTTTGCTAGTAGCTTCTTATATTCCTCTATAACATCTTATAGCACTTGTGCGCCAAAATCTTTGGATTGACTGCAGACTGGGACAGACACTAATGAAGACCTACATGTAGTTCAATTAAGGATGATGGTATATGTAGCCACAAGACTGATTTTTAGTTTGATTTATGGCAGGTTTACCCCTTGCTCCAAATTGTGGTGATGCATCAGAGGAGAAATTTAGAAGAAATGCTTCTGGAAAAATTTATGCATAAGGCATAGAAGACACAATTTCATAGAGTGTTTCAGAGGTACAATGGTGTAGTTGAATTTAAAAAAAGGGAGGGGGAAAAAAGAGTCATTCCCTTGTTGAGACCAGCCCCAAAAAGCAGTAATTTTTTTTTTTTTTCTAGATAGGGGACTGTGCATAAGGGAAGTTCTTATTATTTAAAAAAAGTTATGAACTTTTAGGTTCTGTTGTTTGGAATTCCTTTTTTGTTTTTGTCCTTTTTTCCTTCTGCAGCATCAAAAGCTGGCAACATAAAACAACCCTCTGCCNCACTGCTCTCAGAAAGATATTAATTTTTATTTATTTATTTACTGTAGATGCTTCTCTAGTGGTTTCTATTTCTCAGGTAAAATAAATCTCATCAGGTAGGTTACTGTAAGAATTGTTTGTATCAGTTATCTTACAGTTCCTTTGAATAAACTTTAATTTTTATTTAATTATATTTCAAGTAAACATGTCATATACTAACTTAAGCTACCGTAGTGCAAATTATGTTTAACTAAGGCTGTCTGCACACTGGTTTAACTAGGTGTGACTCTCTTCTGTGCTCTGTTTTTAGTGCAGCTGTTTCCGCTGGAGGTTGTAGCAAGACTTCATTAGTATAATTAAAGCAGTAGTTTAGTTTGTTTACAGTTTACTACTATTTTATCTACAAGCACTAGCAGAAGGGGGAGAAAATAGGCCTGAATCCTAGTTCTTTTTGTAAAAAGGTATAAAAATAAAAATTGCTAATCTTTAATTTGGTATGAGGTGTGGAGCCAGTGTGATATGTCAGATGGCAGAATTGCTGTGTGGGTGCTGTCATTGAGCTTATTCTTCTGTGTACATGTGTTTTTTTGAGAACAACTTTCCTTCTTTTCCTTCCTCTTTCCCTTGCTTGTTGATTAAAGACCAGCTGAACTTCCTATTCCTAGGCTATGCTGGGCCGGGTCAGAAGTCTTTGGACCTAGCTGGAGCATTTTAGGAAAGACACCAAGGTTGGCAGCTTTTTGCTTAGTGAAATGTGCCTAATATGCATCTGGGTGTTGACAATGTCATGATACTTTCAGAGGAAAATACAGTGGAGTGGTAATTACATTTCTGAGGCTCCTTTCTAATATCATTTAATTATCTAAAGCTCCTTCGTAGCAGCTGTTGCTGAAGACCCTTTGAAAGAAAGTGATGGGGTGGATAGGACGCAAAAGTGCCACTTCTTTATTTTTCCCTCAGGAACCATTGTAGGTGTGGATGCTTTACTGGAGATGTGAAGCATCTGGGCATTTTATCTACATTCATTTATTTAGACTATGGGGAATTACGTCCTGTTGCTTAATGTGTTATTTTGGGTATAATTGTGACTCTGCTGTCTTGTAATTGCTGTACAAGTTCAAAGTTCAGTATCCTTAGAATAGTAGTCAACCTCTAATGACATCAGTTACATAAATTCAGTAAGTGCTTGATTTCTGTGAAGATCTGAGGAATATATCTGACAAATTTCAACTCCTGGTTTATTCACCCCATGAATTCTAGTAATAATAAGGGCATTGGGAGTATCCGTTATTTCGCTACCCCCTTCATAACTGTATAAAAATGTTTCTTCTCAATATGACATGCTAGGTTTTTTTCCCCACCTCTGGATACCAGTTTTATTTGGCTGTTTCTACAAAGTGTGCCAGAAAAAAAGTGTTGCAAAGGATGTGATAAACAGACAGTTCTTTCTCCTTTTCTTGTGCAGCCTTAGACCCACAGTACCCTAATGCTCTCAGGCACTGGACAAAATGTCTGTTGCCTTCATCCTCAGCCATAGGTACAGGACAGACATTTTACAGGTAGGGTGTTGCTTCCTAGGCTGCAGCTGCCTCTGGCAAGCAACTGCACTATGGTGACTGAGAGCCTGGTGACCAGGCTTCTGTTGTAGGGTTTTTTTTGTGTGTCAACTCTTTCATGCATGCATGCTTGCTATAAATTTTTAATGACTTTGTTAAAGCAGAGGTTTGTTTATCAGTGTTAAGTGTTAATGTGTCAGGCTGAGGTTAAGAGTAGTTCACCTATTTGATGCTATTGAAATGTGTTTCTAAAGATTTGAAGCAACTTATTCTGTCCCTAAAAAGCCAAATACTCAAAAGATTTGCTGTGACAATTGTATTGAGTTTGGAATACTTGAAGTGGGCTGGTAACCAAGTGCATCCCTGCAGGATTGGTACATCACTAGCATCTTCTTAGTACTGAGAAAAAATGGATTAATATGTAACACAAGGAACTAAATAAAGTTATTTAGAGTGTCCATGAAGTGTGTGTTTCTACTATAAATAAAGCCTGTCTGACCAGGAGGAGGAAATCTACAGTAATACCGAACTCTCATGTCTTCAGGCCAGTCCACTGTCTGCTTTGAACACACTAAGTGCTCTAAACATGCACAAGCTGAAAAGCAGGCCCCAAGTATTTCAGTTTGGGTGTCATAAATAAAGGATTTGGCCTTTATCGCTCATTGCTTCAGATATCTGCAGAAACAAGACTACACAACCCCTGAAAGGATTGTTGTGAGGATAAATACGAGTAGTGGGATTCTGACACTGAAGTGCCACATGATGATCCTCTTCTCCTGTCATCCTTCCAGGAGAAAGCTAATACATTTTGTATGTATTGACATGTTATGTGGTAAGTGAGAGCCAAGAGTGACATACTGAATAGTAAAGATGTGCTAAAAAAAAAGAGAGAGGGGGAAGGAAGCGAATAAACCAAAACACTTGTTAACACTTTCCAACTATGTTTCAGCGTGTTAACTGAAGTAGAAACCCTGAGGAAAAAAAAACTATAAATAAGTGCCAAGAGGTAAACATGAAATTCTGGGTTTCTCTTCCTCTTTGGCATGTTTTTTTTCTTATATTTGCAGAGATGGCAAGAGTCAGTTTCCTCACCCAGACTTAGGTGTCATCCTTCCTAGTTGTGTCTCGTAAGATTTGGAAAGGATACTGTTACTTCAGAAGACCAGAGTAACAGTATGAATGTAAATAACAAGTTCATCATCCTATGGGCCAGTGTTCCTGGAGAGTGTGACAATTGATGCTTTGTCTGATTGCGAAGTAAGTTGGTCCATAGGAATAAATGTAACAGAGTTTGGATGAGTGCAGGCTGCTGAGAGGTATGTACGATTTAAATCTATGGATACAGTATGTAGAGCATGAAAGATGAAAGCACATAGGTACAGGACTGTCCACACAAAGTGCTGGTTACTAGAAATAGCTAATACCTGTCCTGAAGAGATTGGACCTCTTCCTCTTAACAGTTATGATGATCCAGATCCTGCCTCCATGCTGAATAAATGCACAAGGACATTGTAAATAGAGTGTACTACTTAATTGTCTACATGCCATTCCCTTTCTGTTACACTACTTCTTATGCCCAAAATTGCTTTGTGATCTAAATGAATTAAGCACCTGCTTCCTTGAAGATGCGTACTGAGAGCCCACATCTAGTGCAGATATTGCTGCTGCTTGTCTCTGGATGGTTACACTTTCATTGCCGTCATTCTCTTCCTTAGGTGACTGGATCAAAGATGCAGGGCGCTTGTCAGCAGTGTGGGGTGTTAAAGGATCAACTGTAGAGCTCCAAAATGGTTTGTTGACACATGATGACCGATAGGGAACGTCTGTGTCTATTTGCATGTGAATAGCAAATGTATTCCAGAAGACTTTGAAGGATATCCAATTTATGGTTAGGGATACTGGTGACAGAAAATGATGAAGATGGTCTTTATTTAAATAAGGAACTATCAGGGCACCGTGATGTGCTGTCTCTCAGTTGTTTTGCCACAGTCCTATTCAGAGCATAATGATGTTTAATGTCCCACCTCAGTATCATACAACATTGGGTAACAATTTCTTAGGAAAAAGCTACAGGTTACTTTATTGAGGGGTTAAATGGAGGTAGTGTTCGTTAAGGTGATAGGCAGTCCTCACCAATTAAGAGCACTTCCACAGTGGTCTTGCTCACAAGAGTTGTCTTTTGCTAAGAAAGGGGAAAAAAAACAAATTGTTTCTTCCTTTATACTGAAAGTGTTCATTTTGGTTTCTCCAACTACCCTGTCATTCATGGGTTAAAGGCTCTTAGAGGCTGCCCGCAGAGGCATCATCTGCTTCATAATACAAATTGACCTGTTTGTTTGTGTTTTTTTTTTAAGGTAATGTTAATGTCTTAAAGCAAATCACAGTGCCGTTATTTGATTTAATTTACTGTTGTAACATCCCTTCTAAAACAAGGGCTTCTTTAAGTGTGTGTTTATGTGTGTGATGCTTATTATTCCTCTTTGCAGGAAAGTAAAGTTAGTAGTTTATCATCACTACTGGAAACATTGCCTAGTGTTTTGGTGTTCAGGGTTTTTTTTTTGTTTTGTTTGTTAGTTTCTTTCTGTGTATTGCTTTCATGTGTTCTTTCTTCCCTATTCTATTTCTTTGTAAGAGTTAGCAAACAAATCATTAGCATTTATTCTTGGGACTCAAATTTTACGTCAAAACATAGGCTCTTAGTTTGTGGTACTGTACTTACCCAAATGTAGGGGAGAAAAAAGTGCATTAAAGGCTGGCTTGTGTCAACTTCTTCGAGATTTTGTTTTGAAGTTATAATAGTGAGAGGTAGTATAGATATTATGGGGAAAACTGGATACATTTTTAGTTTTATTACTAACACTTTTATCTACTGACTTTTCCAAAGATGTTACACTGCTCAAAAACTAAGATCTTACCAACATTACTTAGGTTTATATTCCAGAGCTCTTGATGGAGAGCATCAAAGACTTTATTTAAAAAAAAAAATAAAGGAAATAAAGCCTCACTGTTTTTGAGGGTTGAATACTGCCAGGCTGCCAGAAGCTGGAATGTGTTAAAAAAAAAAAAAAAAGGCAGAATTAATGCTTATCTTTCTGTAAGAAGGCTTGACAGATAACATCCAAGGGAGAAAACTTCAAGTGAAACTTATGCAAGTAAAACACTTCTGTGTAATTATTTATGTTACTGAGTTGAGCTACTCCCTGTTAGTCACACTTAATCAATATAACCCAGTTGGAAGATGATATATAGGTGGTTTGAATAAGTATGTAAGATCATGAGGACTGTTTTTCTGTTCTCTGTAGTGGAGAGGTTGTGTAGTCACTTTTTTATACAACAAAGAAAGTTGTTCCTAAAGAGAATTAGTGGACGCAGTGGATTAGGAGGTTATGAGAACTTTCTGTTGTTGAAAGTGTCTACTTCAGCCTTTCCTTCTGCGGGGGCAAGAGGGTTCAGTCTCATATTCACTTTTTTAATGGTAGAAGGCTTAACATATTAGGCCTATTAGTTTTATAAATTTATTTGCTGTTATACGCTGTACAGGGCATTTGAGGTATTAAGCCTGTTACTGTTATGGAACAGCAGTTATATACATTTATTTGCTTTTATATGCTGTCAGGACAGTCAGGGTTCTAAATCTGAAGAACATATTTTGTCCTTCTGTTGATCTGTAATCTCTTTTAGGGAGGCACATGCCTGGAAACTCCATTTGTTTCAGCAGAGATGAGTGGAAGTGTTTCTGGAGCTCTAGAGTAGAAGAAAGGGTAGCCAAGAGTCATGAAGATTTTATTGAAGGAATAAACCAAGTAAATTCATATTTGTGTGAAACAGACTGTTAGAAATTATTTATCATACTCATTTATTCCCAAACTGTGCTGTGCTTATAACTCTGTTTACTGCTAATTACTATTATTTTGGTTGTGATGTTGTTTGTTTTTGGTTTTTTTTCCCTTCAGTTCTATAGGTACTGGTGAAAAAACAGTCTAGCAATGGATCAAAGAAAAAATGATAGCTTCGTCCCAAGTATCACACAGTTGGAAGACTTCCTAACAGAACATGACTCCAATGTTGTATGGCTGTTAGTAGGTAAGGTGAATCTATTCCGTTTTGTTTAAATGTGTTTTTTTTGGTGAGCGCTTCTAAACATGCTTTTCTAAATGCTGGTGTACCAATATTGACTTTTTTACCAAATTACATCAAAATATTGAAAATAAAAATTTATTTGTCATACAGCTGTTCGGTGGGGTATGGCAATGCTACTTAAGTAGTTCAGGGAAAAAAAAAAAGAACTATTTCCAATACCAATCATGCTACAACACTTGGGAGATAAGTCCAATGTGCAAACGACACTGCTTTACAGCTGCAGATTTGCAAAAAAAAAACCTGTCAGAACTCTCCATGAAATAAATTCTTTTTCTAACACCAAAGTAATCTAGTGATTAACTGTAATACCATTACGAAAGATTAGCATTTTAGCACATCAGGCAGATATAATAACTTTGTTATACCAATATGTACATATCTGCCCTTTAATATGATATAGTTTGAATAGTGATATAAAGACTCATGTGTTTAATGATATAAATTCTAGAATAAATGTTGTGCTATTGTAAGCCTTTAAGCCAAACCATCGTGTATTCAGTTATGGGCTGGTTTTGTAAACGTGCCTGACGTAGGTATGCTAATTTTTTATAACACTAGTGCTATTGTTTATATTTGTATGTAGGTACTTCTGCTTTCTGAATCTATGAACAAATGAGTCAGGGACAGCAAAATAAAAAGTTGTGTTCAGGTCCAGAAGTGTGTGATGATTCCAGGCTTTTCCAAAGGTAGATAATACTGCTTTGCAGCCTTGGTTCTTAAACCTGGAGTGAGGGATAGCACAGGAAAAATAACATTTTTTTTTTTATTTCTGGAAAGTTTAAAGTTTGTCTGGCTATTAATATACTGGAATTATTTTTCAGTAGGCCAAACTGAATGAAAAAAAATTAGGCCAATTAGCCGAGGGTGCTTGCTGAATATTATTTATTTCACTTTTAGTATGTTGACATGGAAAGTTCCCACTTAACATGAAATTCTAAGTGAAATCAAGATGAAAATAAGGGAACTCACCATGCTGATAGTTGCTTGTGGTAAAATGTGGAACAGATGCAGAACAGATCTGAAAAATCTGTCTCTAGAAGCTTTTACTTGAGACTTAAGAGAGATTCAGGTCTTTCAACAGAGAATAAAAGTGCCAGTTTGCAGAAAATTTTCTTTCTCACATTTTCCTTCTCCACACTGGATTCTTAGAGTAAACTGTTAGTAATTTTACTTGGAAAATATCTAGGATATAAGCGATTCCATGTGAGAGCTCTACTTTAAACCAAAAGCTTTGCTTAGCTTTCTTATTAGCCTGAATATATTAAATATACAAATTTCTGTTTCACAGAATAGTGACTAGAATTTTAAGAAGTAACAGTCTATCCCCTTCCTCTATATGCAGAATGATTTATATATATTTATATGCAGTTTTGGGGAGCTGCTGATCTCTAATTGTAAGAAACCACCTGGTATTCTAGCAAAAAAAAAAAAAAAGACACAACAGGAAAAAGCTGGGTAGCCTTCTATTACTATGAGGTTTGGATAGAAACATATTGAAGTAATATTTATTAACTGACCACCCACTTTCCACCAGCCATGCCTCCTTTGCTTTCACCTGCTGACCTGTGGCATCCTGCTATAAGAGAATAAAAAAAGACATCAGTAGTTTCTTCTCCTGAATCCTGAAGCAGCTAACTATTGATCCCAGCAAAAGATGTGATGAATTCTAAAAATGAGTGTACTTCTCAAAGAGCTGTTGCTTAATTCTGGAATATTTCCTAAAAATCACATATAGTAAAAGTTATCAAATGTAATTTCCAAAATGTAGTTTGAGTGAAGAGGCTTTTAAAATCAAGAGTACAGTAATGAGATAAATAGAGTTTATGGGATCTGTCACTTAATAGCAGAGATAAAATTTCAGGAGGGAAAAGGCTACAATTTGTGGCAGAAGGTGAGACTAGAAGTAAAGGCAGTGGATTAGGACTGTAGTACCTGGAAACTGCACTGGTTTGCTGATTTTTCTCAGGATATGTCACCTTAAAGAGGGTACTTTCTTGGCTTTAGATATCTAGAAGTTAAGCGTGTCATTGAACTTTAATCTCCAGTTAACTTTTATTACTGGAATGGGACCCTTTGGGTGTGAGTCATTCCACCTTTCTGCCTACTTTGATAGAGGACCATCAGTGAGTAGCTTCCTCATGTGAAAGCAAGTGGAGGTAAATGCTGTCCTTGGAGTGTGCCTTCACTGAGTGCCAACAGCAGTTTCTTTCATGGGGTATGGCTTTAGCCCTCTCTACCTTGTTCTGTGTAATCACCTACACAAACTTGATTTGGTGTACATGTCAAGCTGCTTACCTGATTGAGTATATGAGCTACTTGGTTTTTTTGGTCACACTGATTCTATTTTCCAATATAGAAAAGACAAAGTCATGCAAGTCTTTCTTTTCTGCCTTCTTGTCTTTCAACAAAGCATAGTCATTCTTAAAAAGCAGTGAGGCATCCCACTGCAAAAAAAGTTAAGGGGCAGTAAAAAGACATGTTGATTTTGTAATTTTTTGTGGATTGTATTTGGTTGGAGGTTGTTTGTTTGTTTGTTTTTTTCTGAGTAATAATCTAAGTCTCTCTGCAGAGTATCAGTGTTGTATCCATATGCCTTTCTGCACTTCCGATTTCCCATAAGAGGCACAAAAAATCTGAGAATTTCAATGTGAAGAGTATACATAAACAAAACAGTCTTTTACAATGTCAGTTAGTATATTAAGTAGAGATATCTCAAATACAAAAATTGCTTTCTTTCCTACTCTGCTTTGGATGAAACTGAATGGTAATTATCAATAAAGGGAATTAAAACTAGTCCATTCCCTGGCAGTCCCATTCCTTTTGGGTTTGTCCTTCTGGAAGCCTTGAGAACCCTTGTAGTTAGAAATAGGTTACTACTTCTTAATCAACTAAAGTAACACTATCTTTGGGGATTAGCAGACCTACTTTTTTCAAATTCCATTCTTCAACTGTTGACAAATTCCTGCTAACCCAAGTACTGGTACATTTCTGTCTGGATACAGCAACTTAGTAAAAGATTTTGAATGTGATAATGTTGCTTCCAATGCTAAGATATGAAAGACTAGAAATATCAGTACCAATTCATGGTTTGGAAAAGGGTGGAGGTGCGATGTAAGATGAATTTTGTGGTGTTATTTTTTTGAGTGCTTTGAAATAATGCATGTTGTGATTTGATGTGTGAAATTTAACTTCTTGGATGATAAGGGATGTAATAAAATATGTGGTGCCTTTTGCAGGTCTCCTGGAAGACAAGGGGTTTTGTATTACGGAATGGAAAAGCAGTGAAAAATCTATATTTTTCTGAATTTCCCATTTCCCCTTCTTTTTTTCTCGCCATCTGTTCACACCCTTCTCACACCATCTCTCTGAAAACACCCATTAAAGCATACCATCAGTTTCAAAAATTTTTGGAGAGTAGGAAGAATGCTGTTGAGCTTTGTAGTCTTAATAGGTAAGGCTTTTATCTAGGTCAGCATACTTTTAAAAATATTTTAATTCATTTTAATCTTTCAACAGCGACAATATTGTCTTGTGGATGGATTATCTACCTAACTTATTATAATTCCCGGAACATTGGACTCATTTTAACATTGGTTCTTAACAGATTATATAAACATGGCTACATCCATATTGGTAAGTGCTGATTACTGTAATGCTGCTGTTTATCTGCTGCTTTTTATTATGCCTTAATTTGCTAAAAACCCGAAGTAAAATCAGAGTGTTCTTTTGTTACAGTAATTTGAAAATGATCATGGGTTTAATTTAAGAAGAAAAGAAGTTCAGTATCATGCTTTAGGGGATGATTCTTGGTATAGGAGGAAAAACACCCCCTTTTTTCATTGTTTCATTATTTTATATTACAGTTCTCTTTAGGGGTCTTTTAATTTTAAGTTGAATTTACTTTTGTTTAGTCCATGTACTCTGTGTAGTTAGAATCTGTACATTTTCCCTTATCTCTTTTTCAACACTCTGTAATCATAATGGTGAATGTTATAGAGTCATAGAGTAGTTCAGGTTAGAAGGGACATTTAAAGACTATTTCATCCAGCCCTCCTGCAATGAGCAGGAACATCTTCCACTAGATGAGGTTGCTCAGAGCCCCATCCAAACTGACCTTGAAGTTTCCAGGGATGGGGCATCGACCACCTCTCTGGGCAACCTGTTCCAGTCTTTCATGACCCTTGTTGTAAAAAAAATTCTTCCTTAGATCTAGTCTAAAATTCTCTCTTTTAGTTTAATGCCGTTACCCATTGTCCTATTGCAACAGGCCCTGCTAAAAAGTTTGTTATGTCTTTCCTGTAGGTCCCCTTTAGGTACTGAAGGGCCGCAATAAGATATCCCAGGAGTCTTCTGTTCTTCAGGCTGAACAACCCCAACTCTCTTAGCCTCTCTTCACAGGAGAGGTGTTCCATCTGTCTTACCGTTTTTGTGGCCCTCCTCTGGACCTGCTTCAGCAGGTCCGTGTCTTTCCTGTGCTGAGGGCTCCAGAGCTGGATGCGGTATTCCAGATGGGGTCTCACCAGAGAGGAATCTAGTTTTGAGATTATCTACTCAAATCTAATTCCTAGAGATCTGGGAAACTAGTGTAGCAGACAGAATCATCTCCCTTGGCCTGCTGGCCACACTTCTTTTGATGCAGTCTGTTTTTTTGTGGTTGGCCTTCTGGGCTGTGAGCACACATTGTTGGCTCATGTCCAGATTTTCTCCTACCAGTACACCCAAGTCCTCCTCCTCAGGGCGGCTCTCAATCCCTTCATCCTCTAGTCCGTATTGATAACTGGGCATTGCCCTGACCCAGGTGTAGGACCTTGTACTTGGCCTCATTGAATCTCCTGAACTTCACACAGGCTCACTCTTTGAGCTTCTCTAGGTCTCTCTGGAGGGTATCCTGTCCCCCAGTGTGTCAGCCATACCACTCAGGTTGGTGTCATCTGCAAACTTGCCAAGGGTACACTCCATTCCACTGTCTATGTCACTGAAGATACTAAACACTACAAGTCCCAATATAGATCCCTCAGGGACACCTCTTAGTCTCTGATCTCCAGCTGGACACTGAGCCATTGACCAGTGATCACCTGGATGTGATCATCCAACCTATTTCTCATCCACTGAATAGTCCATCTGTGAGATTCATGTCTCTCCTCAGAACCCCATGGAACTTGCCTGACCTGCTTCTGAATTTGCCTCATAATTTGGTGTTAAGGGGTGCAACTTCTTACTTACATGCAGCTTTGAGGCTGGTTTTATGGGATCTGAAGTGTGGGTAGCAACTGCTGGAGTGGGTTCAGAGGGGAGCAGCAGTCTAGAGTCCCTCTTACAGCAATGTCCTTGCTTTCTAAATATGCTGTCAGAACAGCTGATGTTGTTCTGGATTAACTGATGTTAATCCATACCAGAATTTATACTGGATTGAACATATGCATCAAATTCCATTAACTTTATTTTAAAATATTTTTTAATAAAAGAGGACAGTACAAATCACTTGGGCACTCACCCACATAACAAAAATACCTGGTGCTGAGTCACAGAGGGCTGTATCTCACAACCTCACGCTGATCACACTTTTAATTTTCTTTCATTTACTCTTCCATGCCTTTGTCTGCTTCCCAGAGTAACGATGACTTCAGTTCTGGACTTTTTCTGCAACTATTGATCATAAATGTAGTGAAAACTTATAAACAAAAAATCCTACCTACACTTATCTGCTAAAGAGACCCTTGCAATAATTTGCTTATGTCCTCAAGAATTTTAGAACTGTAATCCAATCCATCTTTAAATCCAATTTTTTGAGCAGCAATATAGATTAAAATCTTACTGGCTACTACACTTGATCTATAGGCTTTTATTAAAATTTCTCTGCAAAATTGCTATTAGGTAAAGACAGCTGGACATAGCTGGCCAAATATACAATGTTCTTTATAAACTTAATTAGTAAGAAGAACATAACATTAATTAAATCTCATGATGTGCGGCTTGGTTTCAATCGATTAATGTTGATTTTTTTTTTTTTTTTTT
>VZRU01013561.1:13248-83253 GCA_013398155.1 Pedionomus torquatus
TTTTTTTTTTTTAATCAGGTTTTACTTAATTTTCTGTGGGTGAGGTGAAAAGGCTTAGGAAAAATACGGACTATTGCATTACCTGCTGGTCTTTTCATGCTTATTAATCCTTTCTGCTGTAAACACAATTTGCCATAATAATTGGACTGAAAATGTTATAGCCATTTAAAACTTTATTTTGGCAGGGATCTTTATTTCTCTAATTATGGTCTTGCATAAAGTGGCTTGATACTATAAGTGTTCAAAATAGCTTTCCTAACTCTTTTCGCAAGCATTGCAAGGCACCTGAATGTTCCTGGGTAACTAGTATCTCTCAGGGCTTAGTTGTATTTTTGGGTGGTGCCAAACCCAGCACATTTTAGAGTTCTGTGCTTTTTGTCTTGCATGTTTTGAATCTGACTTCCCTTCTCCACTGAAAGTCAGTGTGTTTTCAAAGAGAAAACTCAAGGTATCCAGTAAACCCATTTCAGATAAGTGAATACTATATTCTTCCTGCTCAGGAAGTAAAGCATCAACAACTTTAGACTAATGTCTGATGAGCACTTTTCTTATTTTTTTATCACACTAGGTTCCTTTTCATTCTCTGTGCTGTCTGGAAAAGTCATGGTTCGTGAAATCTATTTCATCACAGAAGACATGTCTATCAGGTACAAATTTCCAAGGGAGTCGCTCTTCTAAATAGCGACTTCAAATACAGCAAACATATATGTCTAAATAACATCAAAATACCATCTTACAAATGAGCAATGAATGTATTTATAAATGTTGAAAATAAACTGACTTTTTTGATAGTATTATTTAGACATTCTTAGAGACTTGTTAGCTCATTTGCTGTTTGAGCATTACCATTTGGAAGTGAGTACTGGAAAAGACTTTAGTTGTCCTTTATACTTGTAAAAGAAAACACTTTAGAGTTTGAAGAAGAAATACTTTTTTTCATGTCTTCCACTCCCTCGTGCTCCTGCTCTATATCTGGAAGATTTGTTTTGGCCAAGCAATTTGCATTTATTTACTGGAATTGAGAATAATTTGTTATGTGAACCGCACGCTAGCATGTAGTAGTTTGTAATTTTGATTCTTATTGTTAAATTTGGAAAGCCTTGAGAAGGCAATGGATATGGGTTTTAGACAAGTTTCAGGTAATGTAATACTTGTATATTGTACTGTATGCTGTAATGCTTTAATATTGCTTGTGCATTGCTGCAACTGCAGATCTCTACACTGCATAAAGCAACGTGTCATGCAGCTGCACATAGGATTTTGGATTATTACTCTCTAACTTCTTGTTTACCTAATTTATTTGATTTAGAATTCAGGATGGATTTATCATATTTCGCTGGTGGAAGATGTACAACCCTAAACAAAAACAGCATGGTACGTTTCTCAAAAAATTTTCAAAATTTAAGTTTACAGGTATGATATAGAAAAATAATTGATTTGTACAATCACATGCATGTAAATGGAGTTTTTTAATAGGTACGTGAAGTACATTGAATCATCAGAAGGTATGGGTTCTTTTAACTTGTTGTTCTGTGTTAATGGACAACCCAGTGAAGTAAATACAGGATTCATTATCAGGGAATTGAGCCCTTCTTAAGACAAACCATTAACCTTGCTAGTAGCTGCCTTTTGCTGTAGTCTAGGCATAATTGACCCTGTATCGAAGTTTATGACTTTGATAAATAGAAATTTCTTATGTTCTGGAAGTGATTTTACTTTCAAGTTTTAGTGTTGTGTTGTCAGTGTTTTAGCAAAAGCACCAAAATAGGGGATGTTCTTTAGTATTTGATAACCCTCTGTCTTGACGACATCTGGGGTCATAGAAGTGGGGAAGTGTGAAAAATTCATTTACCTTTCTTCCTTATCTCTGGCTGAAGAAGGATGATTAACACCAGATACAAGAGATTAATTGTATCTCTGGAAAACACTGTGAGAAAGCATAAGTAGCCTTGTGATGTGTGATTAGTCGTTTATAGGTTTATAATTGGGTTGAACGAGTCTCAGGTCCTGTCTGTTTTGATTTTTGAAGCATCACAGCTCCATTGCTAATTCAAGGAGATCTAGAAATGGCAACTGTCTGCAGTTGAGAAAGGCACTACTTGAGAGGGTCACTCAACTTTGAAGGGCTTTTCTTTCCCCATGTCCCCTTTGGAAGTGGCCTGTGGTGTGAAGCCTCTTAGACTTGTCAGCAAGGTTGTACAGCTCTGTTGCTCTGTCAATACCAACTCAACAGTGGTAGCAGTGCTGCGTACATGTTATGCAGATAAATACAAGACAGTGTTCAATATGGTGATATGAATTATGAAGAGTTGCTAACTTCTTTGTATTGAGGTGTTACTCAGCCTCTGAGGTGATAGGACACAATTCAAGTTCTTTGTACCATAAGAAGACTAATTCAAAAAGTGGAACCTAGATAAGATTTTTCCAACCACAGACTATTGTCCAAAAAGTTTGAATAGAATTTTCATCATGTGCTGGTTAAAATATATTTCTATAATGCTCACAGAAGGAAAAATTAATTGAACTTAATGCAATTAAGATAGTTGTCTATCTGTCTTTTGTGGTGGTATTTTTGCTTGGCAGCATTGCAAGGCTTTAACCTTTTCTGCTGCAGGTTAAGACTACAGAATTAGTGGACAAAGAATCCAAGTAACCGAGGAGGTCAGAGGTGTATAGCTCTGACAACAAAGTCACATGAGTAAAATAATCTCTTAAATTATTACTTGTTTGTGCTAGGCATGTCATACAAGTGTTGAAAGAACTTCATAGAAAAAGTCCAGTGTGGGGAATGTTTTCCTGCCTTGAGCGTTAAGGTAAACCATACTGGAGCTTGAGAGTAGGTTTTTACATACTTGAGACATGGAAGTGGTTTAGGAACAAAAATTGGAGGATTTTCTTGTGAACAGGGCACGCTCAGATGTCTTGTCTTAGGTGCCACAGCAGATTATCAATTTTCATATTGTAAAACCACATCCTGTAGTTTGCGGTACTTTTGAAGGAGGAATACTGTTTTGAGAACCAGTTCCTTTACTTTTTTTTATTATTGGGGGACTACTTTCATGTCTCTGTTTTATTTAGTGGGTATATTTATGTTGAATTGTTTGGGTAGGTGTGATACAAACATTTCAATAAATAATAAATAAGTTCTACACCTTGAATAATTCTGTAGGAATTAAATGTCAAAACCTTGTCTGTCTTGACTGTATTGATCGCCTTGATTCCAACAAACATTGATAAAACTTCAGCTGGGTAGTTATTTTTATATCACCTACATGCATGTTTCTCTGAATCATTTGCCATACTCAGATGTGCTTGTTGCTTTGTCTTTCCCCTCCCCTGCCCCCCGACCCCCAAAAAAGTGTCAGGCAACCAAATTGGTGTGTAGATGTCAAATATTTGTTATTAGGAAAAAGAGACAGTTGTCTCTTTAAATCCCCTTTAAATAAATGAATTACTATATATGATTTAATTTAGGTAATAAAGTCTAATGCTTTCCTCCAGGAATTGAAAAATTACATTTATTTGTGTTCTTGATAATACTGAGATCTCCCAGGTGAACAATTGTGTATTCCAATCTTTGTTCGTGTCATCCTTTGCCTATATCTTATTGATTCAAGTTAACATTACCCACAAACAGATTTGATAGTGCTGTTATGAAAACAGGAAGGAACTGAAACTGGCTCATTAACTTTTCTCTGTCTCCTGTTCAAGAAAATTGTGATGTCAGTGCCTTCTGGAGATTATACACTTTTTTTTTTTTTTAAATAATGATACGGAAATGTCTGGTAATCTAGATGTGAGGGGTAAAAGGTGGGTTGCTGTTGTTGGGACAGTGTTGTAGAGATGCTTAAGATCGGGGGGACAGATAAGTTTGTTAGCAAAGGGTGCATTTATTAAAGCAGGTGTCTCTAAACTGATTCTTGGCCAGCTGCATTTCTTCTTTTGACCCTGAACACAACAGCAGCGATGTTCAGTCTGACTTTTTAATTTCTAGTGTCTCTAGGTAGTGTTGCCTTTAGTTTGTACCCCCTGAATTACAGATTCAGGACTGCTGTAATAATCATTGATGCTTCAGCTTCCTAAAGTCTCTTTGACTTAGAAAAGCCAGGTCAGGTTTTAGAGCAGCTCAGGTCTCTAGAGTGACTGTGTAACGGGCACACTTTCAAGTGGGTAATTAGGGGGAAATTGTGTGAGCTTTTTCCTCGCATTAACTACATAATTAGGCCAAACTATCTAAGGCAAAAGGATGTCAAAGTATGTCTCAAACAGCTCTGTATGTGATCAGCAGATGTTAAACTAGTTTTTAAGGATCAGAGAGTCAAGCTGATATTACAGTTAAAATTCTATGTGAAAACACTGACCGGTTGTGCAAAACGAGTGTGCTTCTTGCTAGTTCTGCCTATTAGTGTTTTCTTTCTCTGTAAAAGAAAGCTTTTTCCCAGTTCAGGCCTGCTGTACCACACAGCTTGGCTAGAAAACCATTTGGTTTTTGAGACTGAATTTGTCTCAAGTACCTGTGCTAAAAAGCAGAAGCAGTGAGGCTTCTGTGCTGTGCATCAAGAAGGTTTTTTGTTTGCTTTTGTATATGAGACTAAATAAACCTTGTTTACCATTTTGCACAGCTCCAGCCTGGATTTATTTTTAGATTGTGACCCAAGGGTAAAATGACTTTCAGGTTTTATGTTTTGTATGCAACTGTCTTATTTGCCAAGATTTACTGATGTGATTAGAATGGTGTAATTATTTTGTGGAGGTTTTTTATTGCTTCTTAATATATGCTTTATTGCATGTTCACTACCATGTAGATTGTTTTTGCAAAATCTGCATATTTGAAATACTGCAAATATTGCAAGCAAATGTTGGAATAGAATTAGAAACTCTTTTCCTACTATGTGTTTAGATCCAAAGGCAGAAACACGACTGTATATTATGGTGAACGACTTTGAATTTCATGTGTACAACCGTTCTGAGCTTTATGGACAACTTCAAGAACTATTTGGCTTGGATCCCACAATAATTCCAGCAAAGAAAGATGATGAAAAAGCACAAGTAAACGGGAGGCAGAGAACGCATACCAATCTTGAAAGGTAAATTATTATTCATTTTGCTATTTTGTTGGTGCTTTGTTCCGCAAAGTGCTGAACTAATTGGGTGATGTTTTGTTAACATGTGCTCTGGAGGCCAAATGGTTGAAACACAGCTGAGAAAGAAATTGCAGTGACAAGCCTGACAGTCTAAATCTTTTTTCCTTTCCTCAGATATCCTACCATAATAATTAAAAATCACAATGAAACAAACCAAACACTTCTTGTTTAATGATCAGAGACAGGTTGAAAAAAATCTATTTGAAGCACACTGTGGAAAGAGAGCGTGTGTCAAAGAGGATTATGCTTGCAGAATAATAATGGTATTGCTCAGTAGAAGTAATAGCTGCTCAAGACGTTGAATAGACAAAATGTGAGGATACATATAGGACTTGGTTTTTGAGCTTTAAACTTGGGACTGATTTCACACATTGTCTTTTTAGGGGTGTACGTTTGTGTATAGCTGCAAAAACCTTTTCTTATTTGATTCCTCTTTTTGGAGTACCCCAGAAAACATGGTGTGGGTCTATAAGGAGTTCTTCAACAAGACTTATGTGTAGCGCAGATGTTCAATACGGCTGCTCTCTTTGGGCATAATCACACCAGACTGATTTATTGGCAGGAGCAGAGAAGATCTAATGAGACTTGAGTTCTTCCACTGCTGCTGACTAGGCCAGTACATGTAACTAAATTATGTAGTGGACAGCTGCAGGATGCAGGAGTTTGGGGAAGAGCTGTGCCTCCAAGCCAGGCTCTTTGTATTTTCTTCTTGAGCCCTTATTGACAGGTACAGGAAGGACTTCTGCCTTTGGGGAGGATGTGTCTTGGGAAATGAAAAATCCCACACCTAAATAGGAATGGTTAGAGCAGACCAGGTTCCCCTGAGGAAGATGTATTGAACTATGTAAGAACTATTGTTCTAGGTTTAGACATGGCATGCTTGTTTTCTGTCTGTGTCAGCTCAGTATACAAGCGCCCAAGGCATAGCTGCCTGTGCTTTTGGGCTGGTCTTCCATGCTCTGGAGGAGTCTGCAGTAGTCTTCTAGCAGGTCTCTTACAGGAGACACCCTTTGGCAAAGGAGCATTCCCTGAGATCTGTGCACTGAAGACCCCTAGAAGAAAAGGTTGGTTAGTTGTTCTGAGGAAAAGACAAAATAATTAACCATATTTTTTCCTGTAGTGTTAAAGTAAAGACAGAATCTCAAGACCCTTCTTCTTCATGGAGATCGCTTATTCCAGTCATTAAAGTCAATGTGAGCACGGTAAGTCAAAAACCCCTGATAATGAAAATATCTAGCAGTATGTGATTAAAAATTTGGTTTGTCATTCAGTTTTCTTATACATTCCTTTTGGGCTTTTTTTTTGTTTTTTGTTCTTCATTCTTTAAAAAATGACTTTTTAAAATGTCATTTTTAAAAGACACAACCAGCACTCCCATTACACAGGTGCAAATCCTGCAGGTGCTGATGAGACACGTTCTCTGTTGTAGGAAATACTTGTCTATTAGACTTGTAATGATTTTAAGAATATCACCAAGAAATTAAGCTAGGTAGTGGGTGTTGTACAGTGTGTGGTTTGTTGGAATTTTGAGAATTTGCAGTTGTGTTGGTTTTTTTTCTTTTTATCTTTTTTTCCTTGCATCTCTTATTAGATCATATTCCTTAAAAGTTGATGTTGCCTCCCAAAAAAACAGGAAAGCTGATATAGAGGTGATATGAGATAGAATAATAAGAGTTTAATGTACAAGGTAGTATTTTCACATGCTTAAAGAATATGTCCAGGAGTTTTGTCCATGGTCTTTATTTGCATATGGCTGGCTAAAATGCATTATTCTAGGGAAATTATATATAATTATGTATATCTATGTAAAAGAGCAGTGTATAATGAGTAATTGGGTTTCCTTTTCAATTTAGGGTCGCTTAGCATTTGGGAATCATTATCAGCCACAAACACTTTGTATTAACTTTGATGATGCTTTTTTGACTTATACCACAAAACCACCTTCGAGCCACCTTGATCAGTTTATGCACATTGTGAAAGGAAAATTGGAAAATGTTAGAGTCATGCTGGTCCCAAGTCCGAGATATGTTGGTCTTCAAAATGATGAGTAAGTTTTGGGTATTTTTGTTTCAGTATAATTTTATTACTTTAAGAAAATGAAGAATAAAAAGTTTGTTGTTTTTCTGTGGCTTTATTTTTCTTAGTGTATTAGACAGTTGGCATTTTTACCACTCTGAAGGTTTTAAATGATGGATCTTTGAAATGGTTTTGTTTATGGGGAAAAGTACTATTTTTCTATGTCACTGTAGATATTTTTTTGTGTGTGTTCTGCAATATAATTCATCACAGAATCATAGAATAGATTGAGTTGGAAGGGACATTTAAAGGTTCAATCCCCCTGCCATGGGCAGGGCTAGCTTCTACTAGATCAGGTGCCCCATCCAACCTGGCCTTGAACACCTCCGGAGATGGGGCATCCTGCATTCAGCTTTTGTTTTCCTTCACTTAGGTACCAAAACTGTACACAGGCTTTGAAAGCACTAAATTTCTGGGATAAATGCGAGGTTTAAAGTGTTGGCTTCTGTAGAGCTGACTCACATATGGTTTGGAAAGTATCTTTTCTAAATGGGCAAAAGCTGCATAATACTTGCTATAGTAGAAATCATGTTATCTCTTGTAGACAGATCACTGATCCTTTTACCTCTGCGTATTCCACATAAGCAGAGTTACGCAGCTTTAACAAACTGAAATAAGTCAAACAAAAGAAAGGATTCCTTTATGAAATGATTTGACACTAGGATTCTTGTTTTATTATAACCACCAAGATGTTTATGTGCATACTATATTAACATCCCTGATTGATACGGTGTGGACATCATAGCTACAATTTATCTTATTTAATGCTTACAATGTCATATATTCAACAGATAATTTTGACAAAAATGCTAAGTGTTGAAGAATTTAACAGGCATTATTTGCTCAACAAAAAATAAATACTATATACTGTTCTTGGACAATTGCATGTATGAGTTCATATATAACAGTTTATACCTATTCTATACCTCCTAAGCAACAATATCCAGAAAATGAATTATGATGTTTGGAAGTAAACTGTGCATCATGTGACTCTACCTTAATTGGCTTTGTATCCACCAAATACTGCTGTCTATAATATGCTTTTATGTATTTCCAAAGAACATTCTGTGGATGTGTAGAGAATCTTACTCTTCCAACATGATGACAAAAGAAGTTTCTCCAACTAATATTGAAATCAAACAAGATTAAAATAAAATAGGATTAAGATACTCAAACTATTAGTTTTCTCCTGCTTCAGCTAAGTATTTTCTTTTCATGCCATTACTGTTCCTGCAGCTTCTGATGGCTGCACATGTGTGCAGAAAAGGTGCCCTAATTTACTGGGTAGATTCAACAAATGACCCAGTTCACTGGAGATGGGAATATTTGAATCTTTAGAGCCTGCTCTCTTATGCTTCTCTGGCTTAAAAATGAAGCTGGTTGTCTTAACTTTCAGAAACTGCTGCAGGCAATGCATGTATACAAGACAGCTAAGTGACTTGATGAAATTTGTAGCAGACTGATCGATAGAAGCATCAAAAACCCACCCTGAACGGATATCTCAACGCCTCCATCACTTTTTGCAAATTAATCCTCCAAAATGCAAGGAAAAAGAAATTATGCTAGAAAAAGCAGATCAAAGTAGAACAAGTTTGTGGAGCAGTGACTAAGTCAGCAGGCTCAATGTGAAAGTTTAGGATAGATAGTAGGAACGATTGTTGTTAATGGTGATGGTAACCTCATTATTATTCATTGCCATTGTCTGATTTGCTTTTGCGATGGCCTGTGGTGAGGTTTCAAAGGTTCTACCACCTCCATCAGCTAAGTCCAGCAAGGTGTAATGATTCCTGCTGAGGGTGGGTTAGGTGGCTTCATTAAGTACCTTCTTTCCCATTTTCTGTGGAGGTAGTTTCATGTGCACTTTGAGAACCCAATTAAAAGAAGCAGTACTGTTGTCTTATTTATTTATTTATCTATCTATTTATTTATTTTTATTGGCTGTACAGTGAACACTGATTGTGGGATTTGTTGCTATTAAGTAAAATAGAAAAGTATAACTCATGCTGCTGTGCCATCATGCTCTTGCTGACCTGTGTGAGCCTATTGAGGATTGTGGGCAGAATAAAATGAGTTCTTCCCATGAACTACTATTTATATATCTACAAATTCTTTCCTGCACACTTGTATTCCTGAACCACTGAACAATTTTTTTTCACATCGTGCTCTGTTTGCTTCTAATGGGGAGGGCTGTTCAGTTTTGGACAAAAAAAAAAAAAAGGAAGGAAAGTTGGAGTGAGTAGAAAATATTTAATCTTTCAGTGCTGTCCTTAGTTGCAACATAAAATCGATTTTAAGGTTACTGTTTTGTTGCTTTCTGGCAGTCGGTGGAATCTGCATCTGCTGACTTGCATATTTTCCAAGCTTTCCTGAGCTTGAGCTGTGGTAAGATGAGTGGTGTGCTTCACACTCTTAGACCTTATATTTCTGTCATTGGAATTTTCTTCTGTTCTTAAGAGGTGGAAATTTAGAAAAGTAGCAAAAATGTCTTTTGCAGTAAAAATAGAATTTTCACATTATGATTTTATTACTACTATAAAATGTAACAGTATGTAAATTAACATGTGGTAACACTGTAAGAGATTCTGATATACCAATATAGCAGTGTTTGGAGAAGTGTTGTATGTATTAGTTTCATCACTCACATCCTTTTTATATGGAGGGAAATGTTATTAAGGAAGAACAGGTTTTTTTTCTTTTTTCTTTCTTAACTAATGATCTAATTACTGAAGATGTCTTGTCCCTTTGGTTTAGAGTGCTATTTTAGTAAGAAAACAATTAGCAGGTGAAAAAACGATATAGGACAAGGAGAAAGGAACTCTTGATGTAAAAAACATTGAAAGTAAAACTTTGGTAGTTCGTTGTGGTTTATAATACCCGAGAAATGTCTCTGTGGAGAGGACCCTGGTATCTTCATGCTTGAGTTAACTAATCATAACGTAATGATCAAGTATTTTTTGCAAATCATAGTAGACATAGCCTAGCAATATGATAGTTGCCTTTTTGATAGGACTCTTAGGACCATATAGACTTAACTATTCACGGTGTTTATTTTCAGAAGCTCACTTAGTCTGAGGTAGCAGACCTATGCTGTGGTGTCTGCCCTATGCAGACAGACTGTGGTGTGGCCCAGCTACATTCTGTCTGTCCTGTCTGCCCTTCTGCTGGTACATCAGGCAGCTTGTAGTCAGGCTGCAGGCAAGACCAGCACAGGTGCATAGAGTTGATTTCTTGATATTGCATCAAACTTGAGTCTTGCCCACAAAATCTTCCTGGTTAAGTGCCACATGCAGTGTATCTCCACTCTTGGCTTGCTTGATACAGATAGCAGTTTTATTGATGATGCTGTGGTTAAATATGTAGTACTTAAAAGCTGCAAGTAAGCCTGACCTATGTAGTATCTTCTGTTATGCTGCATTTCAAGTTACTGGAATTAATAAAGAATAATCTCAGTGTGTTCCTTTTTAATCTTTATCTTTGTACTCTTTCCTGTTACAGACCACCGAGGCTGATGGGTGAAGGCTTTGTTGTAATGCAGTCCAATGATGTTGATATCTATTACTATATGGATGAACCAGGTACCTTCTTTTCAATATAAGATGAAATTTAAGGGATTTGAAGACTATTTGTTTATTTGTCTGGACTTACTAGACAGTTTTTGTTTTGTTTTGGTTTTTTTCGGAACAATTTCTGTGCTAGAGAATTAGTGTAATGTTTTGAAGCCAATTAAAACCTTCATAAATATCCTTATGAAAGCTTTTAAATCCGTAAGTTATTCTTTCTGAAACAAATAAGAGAGACTTCATGTGCTTCATATTCAGAAGGGAGTGAAATTTTGAGCTGTGTTTCTTTTAATGGTTTTTGTCGGCTTCTGGACTGTGTCATGTAAGAGGCATGGGGAATTCCATAGATGAAATAACTGTACCTGTAGAACAAACGTTCAGCAGTGAATAGTTTTATATACCTATATCTACTCTGCCAGCAGTGCCTTCTGCAAGTCATGCATGGAAGCAATTACTCTTGATACTTTTTTCTTTAAACTAGTTCTGTTTTAAGCTGTAAACTTCAATGATGTAGGTTTCTGAAAGTATTTGAGGAGTGGAAACAATTTATAGTCTGCTGGGGTTTTGAGGAAGTTTATTTGACACATTGATTCCTGAACCAGTGTCTGTCTTTTTCACTTCAATTTCAGTGTGTTATATTACCATTTTATTTTGCAGAAACTTTTTTTTAGTTTGGAAAAGCTCTTTCTCTGGCTCCAGTTAAACTATTGCCTGAATCTTGACCAAAGGCAACACGTTCAATAATGATGTATGCTAGTGTAGGATAGGTGGCAATTTTGGGTTGTTGCTGAATGATTGCTTGACTTTTTAATAGTAACTCTGGGTCTACTGTAGTAAGACTTCCTTTTTATTTACTTGCATTGTCTGTAGAAATTATCTTCAATAAATCTTATTTGTTTCAAAACCTGATTTGTAAGTAGGATTTGTAACTGAATGTGGATGTATGAAAGACTCTATTGGTAAAAAACATACGTAAGAGATAAAACTGCCGTGTATGTCAGCATTTTGCTGACATCAGTGAGCAGTGCTCCAGAAAATCCTGAGGATTTTTGGCCATGTTCTTGCCCTTCCCCTGGGCGTCTGCACTGAATTGTGGCTTGGTATTTATGTAACAAAAAGACCTGACATCAGGACACTAATCGTTTTGTGCTTAGGAAACGTATTTTCTCATGCTAATTTGATGCAGCTTCCTTTAATAATCTATTTATTATATTCTATAATACAGGTCTTGTACCAGAGGAGACAGAGGAAAGTAATGATGGAGAAGCAAACAATGAAGACAGCAAATTACAGGATCTGCCACCATGCTGGGGTTTGGATATTGTTTGTGGAAAAGGAACAGACTTCAACTATGGACCTTGGGCTGATAGGCAGAGGTATTATCATGATTTACATCTTCAGCTTTAATCTCGAATACCTATTATTATTGAGAAAATGTTGTAAAGTTTCCAGTGTGTGATTGCTCAGACTTGTAATTTTATGAGGTATACTAGGCAATCTAAAAAAAATCTTGCCACAATGGTTTAGTATTAGTAAATTCGTTGTCTTTTATCTTGTTGGGCTTCCAAAGTTAGGATTAGTCAGTGAATTTTCATTATTAAATTAATAAATTATGTTCCTATTTTTGTGAGCAAAGTAATTTTAGTGTTTATCAAGTGTTATATACCTAGAGGTTTAACCTTTTAATTGTTTATTGTTAGACATGTCAAGCTCCTGTTACCTCATGGGTAAGAATACATTGCGCATTGATGAGAGAAATTTATTGAAGTACATACCTAGCTATGAAAATAACAATACCCTGCTGGGGAAAATCAACAGCTTAATGCAGTCTCTGAAGTATTTATTATGTAAATATTTTAGAGGCAAAATATTAGGCCAGAGCTCTACCATTATTCTTTTCTTAGCTCTCAATGTTCCATGCATCAGTTTCTGGTGGATACAATAGGATTGTTTGGAGAGTAAAAGACTATTAAGTAAAAATGACATAGTCAGTGCTTTCCCTCTTTTCCCTTATTAATTACAGATTGAATACTTCTTTTGGCCTCCATTAGTTCTTCTGTGAAACTATTATGATTAACTGTCTCTTAGGAGTTTAAGGATGGCAGACCAAAGAGTAGTCATTAGCTATGACAGCGTCTTAAGAGAATTTAAGAGAAAATGCCCATGTCTAGAGCAGGGCTTTGCTACAAGCACGAAGTCAGCAAATCATTAATGACATTTTTAACACCACCAGGAACGCTTGTTCTATGATGGTATGATTTTTAAGCTTTTAACTGGCTAAAGGGAAGGTGGTTTGGTGCTTATGCAGCATCCGTGGAGTTTATAGATAACATACCTGGGAACATTTTTGCGTCGTGCCATAGATAGAATATAGAAATTTGGAATGATTCTGAGTGTTTTAAAAGATAGATCCGTAGGAGTTCTGTGGACTTTGCTCTCTAACGTAAGGGCTTCTACAAATGCAGATCTTTAGTATGCCCTACAGTTAAATCTTGGGTTTCCTCAGGCTTTTGACAGTGTTGTGTGGGTTTTGGTGTTGGGTTTTTTGGCTTTTTGGTGTTGGTTTTTTTTTCCCCTTTTTTTTTTTTTTTTTTCCCCCTTTTTTTTTTTTTTTTCTTTTAGCTGCTACAGCGGCCAGGCGCTGGGTTCAGGAAAATGCTATCTCCCTTAAAGACCTACTTCCAGCCCCTTGACATCTGTATAAGCTATTCTGTCTGTGCTTTCGTGTTCAGGTACAAGTCTGCAGAAATGTAGGCTTCATTTGACTCTGGTTTTGAGGTCCTAAAGTTTTGTATTTTGTTTATTTTTTAGGTGTTACATGAATTATTTACGCACAAACAGAAGCATAAAGATTACTTCCTATTATGTTTTTGTAGCAGATTTGTAAACCAAATATTAGGAATAGGAAGAAAACATAGCTTGTTTGCCATCTAAATTGAAACATTTTTGTTCTAAATCACTTATGGTCTATCCATTTATGGCTTTTATCCAAAAGTCACTTCTTGTCATTGAAACTTTGTGCGATTTCAGTAATGAGTTGGAAGGCCTCCATGGTGAAGGCTTGCAACAAGCATTCTTTCTTATCACATCTAGTGGTTGTCTAACAATTCAGCTAATTTGAAAACAATTAAGCGAACCAAATGGATGCATAAATATGTATAAATGGTATAAAGATATATGTATTTCTTCTATTTCTTCCGTGAGTAAAAACAACGCTCTTGTTTCTTTTTTCACCCCCTCTTCCTCTCCCCTCACTAGGGATTGCTTGTGGAAGTTTTTCTTCCCACCAGACTACCAAGTCATGAAAGTCTCAGAAATTGCTCAGCCTGGGAAACCAAGACAGATCCTTGCTTTTGAACTGCGCATGAATATTATTGCAGATGCCACCATTGATTTGCTTTTTACCAAAAATAGGGTATGAGAGCTTATCTAGAAAGTAACTTGTCTACTTTGAATGCACTGTGCTTTTTGGTTGTATTTTTACTTGTTTTGGGTGTTTATTAAAGAACTTTGGTTTTAAAAGCTAGGGGATTTTTGTTTTGTCTTTCCATAATCATGGGTAAACCCTTCAAAGAGAAATATTGTTTGAGAGGTGTTAATATTTGCTGGCTTACTTAAAATTTCTTTTAAGCCTTAAAGCTACATCTTAAGCTGTGCCAGCTCCTGCAGTCTTGGGAATTCATGTTCTGGACATTTCCTGTGCAATTTTTCATTACAATGGAGCTCCCCATGATGAAAAGATAATTTCTTCTGATACTGGATGAATATGTAATATTACTTGAGTAATATTTGTTTCTTTGTTGCTTCTCTTATAGATGGGGTGTAGTATGACTTCATTGTATACCTGGTTTCTTCTTTTTTTTTTTTTTCTGTGAGTGAAAAGGTTAGAAAGTGTAACATTAGAAATATATATTCATCTGTCTTCTTATTCTCGTTCTATTAGAGGACCTAAGACAGCATGTTAAGCCTAAAAATTGTGTTATTTGATATCATTGGACATAGATAGTTCATTACTAATTTTTCGGAAGGCTAGAAGGTCTTCAGTCATCTAGGTGTGGATAATGATAGCTGGAGGCATACAGTACACTGGTTGATGTGCTGAGCCTAGAAATAATGTTTGGACTTCTTTATTGCAATACAGGAGACTAACGCTGTACATGTAAACGTTGGTGCAGGATCATATTTGGAAATAAATATTCCCATGACAGTAGGTGAAAATGGTGAGTTAAGGCTAATCTCAGTTGTCTTCCTGATGTTTTTCCTGAATGTTTCTCTTAATTCCTGTGTATATGAATGTCTTGTAGAGTTTTTCCTTTGTGACTTTGAGAGGTATATTCTTATATAAAAGAACAAAAAGTGCTTGCTTGTACATTTCATTGTAAGATATTAAAGTGTATATATATTTAAATAGTGAAGTTACCTTCATGTTTGGATTAGGAAACAGAAATTCGTTTCAGTGTATTATTTAACTGTGTGTGTATTGAAGCAGATCACAGATATATTGTTAAGTCGAAGCAGGAAGACATCTTCAGTAGGATGAATGTAGTGGTTGAATCATGCTGAGAAATGCATTATGAAACTATGCTAATAGTAGTTTTTATGACCAAAACAAACTCCAAAATCCAAGGTGAAGTGGAGATAAATATAAAGTTGTGGCTATGTTCCTTGCACTTACTCATCTTGTTGAGGGTTTTGAACCAACCAACAAGATTTTGAACCTCTGCTACATTGTTTCTCTTTATTCTTTCTGGCATATTTGAGTTTTATTCTGCAATTTAAACAAAGATCTCCAGAACGTGAGCATTTCCAAGCACAGCAAGAAAACTTTTTCATCTTTCCTGCGTGAAGGCAGAACATATTAAGCTCTTCATTAACAAACAGGAGAGGACAGAATTATTATAGTACTAATTTCCATTGATAGTGGATTACTGAAATCACTGTTGAAAATTATTTAAATATTTGTGTAACTCTTATGTCTGAATCATTATGTTTTATGTCTTTGTCTGCTAGGCTATTCACCTACAATTAAAGGGCAGCTCCTACATGTTGATGCCACCAGCAGTATGCAGTACCGGACTCTCTTAGAAGCTGAAATGCTAGCTGTAAGTTTGCATTAATAAGTGGAAAGCTTCAGTGTCTAGAGGATTTTTAATAATGAACCTATGTATTAATCTGTGGAGTGGTTCTTTAGGTTATTAATCAGTGCAGAAGTATGCCTTTTGAATGTATTTTGTGAGACCTCTCCATATAAGGAACATATATATATATATATATGCAGACAACTATTTTCAGTCACTTACATAATTTATACACAAAGTTATATGTGTTTTGAAAGCAGTAGAGAAATTGGAGCACCATTTACAAATCTTGCCTCATTTACTGTGTAGCCATGTGCTCATATTGGCTTTACCTTAATAATGATTGCTCTTGTTAGCCGTGCTGCTTAATATGACTGCATAAAATTACTTCAGAGTACTTAAACTACTTGAGATGTATTTAATACTGCATCATTCTTTAGATTGCCTAATATTTCACTTCTGCAATACTGTAATTCTGTAGATGACCTTTCTCACTCATTTTTTAAAATGACCTTATTAGAGTTATGGTTTTAATGTTTAAATTTGATCGTCATATCAATGGTTGAAAAAAAATACATTCTGAGGGATTTTATCTTTAGTATATTGTGGAAAGCGATCCTTTTAATGTAAACTTTGGTTTATAAATTGCTTGGTAACAGTATCAGGAGTCCATAATATACGTTTCCAAATAAATGTATACGCTAACACTTGACCTTCAAACACAGAAAGAGAGAGATATTAAATTATTAAGTAACTGGGGAGTCCTTCTGTTCATCCCAGCAGGAAAACAGTTTTAATTATTCAGCGGAGAATATATGTGAAAACCGCTGAGCTACAGGGTCAAGCATTGTCATCTTTTAAAGTAATTCTGATGCTTTAATATCTTGTTCACAGTTTCATATTAATGCCAGCTATCCCCGGATATGGAACATGCCACAGACATGGCAATGTGAGCTTGAAGTTTATAAAGCAACCTATCATTTTATCTTTGCTCAGAAAAGCTTCTTTACAGGTAATGTCTTTACTAAGTAAGTTGTGTATTGAATTAAATAGTTTTTCTTTACAATCTCTTTTAAAATTTTGCAAAGGTGTACAAGGTCAGGTACTCTGACTTGACATATTTAGGACAACAAATTGTTTCTGAGGACAAAGTTCCTGGTGTTTTCCTGTTGACTGTAAGCGTCTACGTACGTGATATTCTTATATTTGAGTAGAGATATGAAATAATGTAATTTTGTAACTTCTAAACTAAATTTTATCTGCAGTTCTGTTAAGTGATCTTAAATTTCAGATTAATTGATTTCTGTCAGAGCTATTGATTTATTTAATTCTTGTGACATAGGATGGCAGTTTCTTCAATATCTCTCTCTTTGGCTGACTGATTTTCAACTACTTAGGCTTTAGGTTGTGTCCCTGGTGCTGGCAGATGGTGAGAGAATGTAATTTGCTCCTTAGGATTTTGATTGTGAAGAAGACTTATGTTTGCCCAAGCCAGTACAGCGTGATACAGCATCACCAAACTGTTGCTGAAGGTTCTAGCTGCAATAATGGGAAGAATATAGCCCCATCAGTGTGGCACTGTCTGGGCTAATTAGCCCTGCTGAGAGGAAGGATTAATTAGTGCAGGCATAGTGCCATGCTAATAAAGTTATCCTCCTAGTGAGGCTGGAGCCATTGTCTGTATAGTGCTGCAGTACACAGCACAGCTTACCAGTCTATTTAGAGCAAACACGAATTTCTACAACAAAACTGTTTTGCTGTGTTAGGAAATATTACTAATGTGTTCAATTCAGATTATCAGAGTGGAAAATGAAAGAAAAGCAAGTTGTTAGTCCAGTACTTTCAGGTCAATGAGTACCTTTGCTACCAAACAAAACTAAATTTGAAAACTTAACCAAACCTTTGGCTTTCCACCTTAAAAAGCAGGTGAGAAGTAGGAGATGGATTCACAGCAAGTATTTGTGGAATATCTGCCTGAGAAATAGATACAGTGTATTGTTCGCGCTTTCCTTTTGCTGTAAAGGAGCAAACATCTAAGATCAATGATTTATGGAAAGTAGAAAACTTAAAAGAAGAAATCTCTCAACTAGTTCCTACTAACTTGTCTTCTGTTACTTTATGTGGGTTTAGATTTGATCCAAGATTGGTCCAGCGATAGTGCACCTGATATTTTTTCATTTGTTCCTTATATGTGGAACTTCAAAGTTATGTTCCATCAATTTGAAATGATTTGGGCAGCAAATCAACACAACTGGATTGACTGTTCCACCAAACAGCAAGAAAACGGTGAGATCACTTTTTTTATTTGGAAGAGCACAGATTACAAAAATATGTACAAAATATAGAGTATATACATAGAGAGAGTACAAGAACTATAAAATTTTTACTAGAAAAATGTATGTTCAGTGATAGCTACCCATTTTGCTACTGCTAATGTACATAAATCATCCTAAAACTGTTGTAAGTTCTAACTTACTTTGTACAAATACATACCTTCTTTGAGGTGAGTGTAGTTCTAGGTCACGTTTTAGCATTAATTTTTCAAGACCCTGTGAATCTTTGATTTAGTACAACACTTTGCAGAGAAAAACTGTGAGGTCTTGACATATATTCAGTAAGCTAACTAAAAAGCGTTCACCTGGGAATAAAATTTTTAAGCAATGATGGAAAAATACCATTCAAACTCTGGAACTAGAAATGTCTGTTTCCTATTCATGTCAGAATAGGAGGTAACATTGCTAATTCTGGGTGAAACTAAGGTATATTTCAGAAAACTAGAACTTTGTTTAATGTGCAGTTTAGTTTATGGATGTGTACAGTGGTCTGCACTGTACTAAATAGTATAATTTCAACACAGAAAGATTCTGTTGGATTAAAAATCATGAAGTTCTCTTCCAGTTAAAAGTAAGGTTCCCTTCTTTATCAGAAGCCTGAAGAACTTTCAGTGTGTGTTTTCTTGTCATAAAGACAGTGCGTGAAGCAGTAAAGTTGTAAGATATCACTTAGGGTGGTTTTTTTTCCTTTATTGTCTACTTGCAGTTTCATTGTGTGAAGTACAGTGTCTTTTTATACCTGACAAGCTGTAGGGAGTAAATAGCTTCAGAATAGTTTAGTATGATGTACTCTAAGTACACAGTATTGCAATGACAATTTCCTATGTCGTGAGTTGCTGAATATCTTTTCATTATTTTTACATGTCTGTTTGATAATTTGTTTAAGAACAAAATAAGGAGTAATTTTGACAAATTTTTGTTTAATTTTCCTCTTGTCTTTCAGTTTATCTAGCAGCTTGTGGAGAAACATTGAACATAGTTTTTTCTTTGCCTTTCACTGACTTTGTTCCAACCACATGCAATACTAGATTCTCTTTAAGGGTAAGCTCTTCCCATGTCACCTTTTTCATCTTCTAAATGTGAGATAATTTCCCTGCCTTCTTCAGTCAGGAAATCTGGAACAATATATTTCCTGAAAGAAAAATGCATTAAATCATGGGCTGGTTTAATTTATACATACATGTATAAACACAAATAAAAATTTATTTTAAGAATATATATACATGTATGCTTTATACATACATATATACACACATTTAGTATACATATTTACTGTATACATTTAGACTATGTATGTCTATATATAATCACTTGAGAGTCTGTTCCCATTTATTTAGAAATATGAAATGTGTGTTCAAAGATAAAAATCAAATACAGGAATGAGTACCCCCAAACTGTTTTGGAAACCTATCTTCCAGGTTTCTAAGGGTTTCTGTAGAATAAGTAATGATGGTAAAGTGTTTTGCAGCTAATTCTTTGAAAGACTGTACTTCCCTAAAATAGAAGCAATCTACTTCTACTAAAAATAAAAAAGTAGTTGATGGTGATGTTGGTAATTTTGTATAATTTGATAGCACAGAAAGAAATGTTTTATCTAATTCTTTTTTATTTTTAAAGCATGGTTTAGTTGAGATGTAGGGTAGCCTTGGGCCAGTCACTTAACTTTTGCAATATGGTTTCAACAACAGGACAGGAGTTGCTGAGAGCCACACCCCTGTGTTTTACAGATTGCTGTGCTGTGGTGTTACATACAAATTACTGGACTTTCAACTGCTCAGCAATACAGAGCTCTTGCAATTGTACTAGAAAGTGGGGGGAGCTGTGGTCACATCTCAAAACTGAGATTTCTCTCCTCACGTGGCCTGTAAATATGAACATGCAAATAGCATGAGCATTATGTATAAATTAACTTTTCTGTTACTGATGTTTGATTTTAGGGAGAAGATGTTGATCTTCATTTGTATCTACCGGATTGTCATCCTAGTAAATATTCCCTTTTCATGTTGGTGAAAGATTGTCAGCCTAATAAAATAAACCCTGAATCTTGTATTTCTGCTGAATGTCAAAGTGGTCAGAAAGCCGGTAAACCCAAATGGAGGAACATTACTCAAGAAGAGTAAGTTTCATTGTGATAAATGTTCTTGGCTTAATATATTGGCTCTTCATATTTACTTGTTTTGTTTGCGATGAAAGCAAGACATTCATGGAAGATAATAGAAGTGTGATGTTTCTTTTTGAAAGGGCTGGATGGGTTGAATGCTGGACAGTCCCAAGCGTTGTGTTTACAATTGACTATTCGTGGCACCCGATTTATCCTCAAAAGGCAGATGAGCAGTTAAAACAGTCCTGTGAGTGTCGCTACCTTTTTCTTGTTAAGATGTTTCATTTCAGGAACTGCTGTGACTTTGTTGGATTGAACTGCTTAAATTTGCAGAAGTAAATTTTGAACTGAACTGCTATTATATGTCACATGGGAGAATGCCAGTCTTTAGAACATACCAGTTTTGATTAAAGAACTGACAACATCTCATGATGCAAAAATTCAGAAAGTGTCCCACTTCCTTGTGTAAAAAGATGATACTTCTGGAGTTCAGGTCATTTTGTCCTTAACAAAGGAGGTCTCTTAAATGGGTTGTTGCATGACATAAAATAGCGCTTGGTATATTAAATATGAAATACAATATTTTTGGCAGTACCATGTTCCTTGGCCTTTCTAAGGTTTGTTTCCTTTTGATGTTGTGATGTTGTCTTAAGAATTACATGTGAAATACAATAACATTGTCTTACCTTTAAAGAGATGAAACTGAGATTTCATTGTAGCTAGTGCTGTTTAAATGAGCCATCAGATACTAATTTTTAAATAAGAATTTTTAAATTTTAAATGTCTAAACGACATTTCTATATAACAAACATTCTGTAAGTATGTGCCTGTGAAAAAAAAAAGTTATAAAATACTTAAACACAGAGATGAAAGTAAGTTATTTTAAATGCTGAGGTAGATATGCAGGAAGTTCTGCAAAAGTCTCAGGTTGAGATGGTGGAAGCAGAAGCAATGAAGGAGAAGTGGTAAATGAATAATTGGGGCTAATTCGAATACGCCTCAATCAGCAAGTGTTAGAAGATGTGCTGGATAGTGGGTTTAGGTTTTGAGTTCCAACAATTCAAATCTAAAAACTCCAGTTTTTAGCAGAAAAAGTAAGATTCATCCTGCAGGTGTTCATTAAGTGCTCTTCTGAGACTATGAGTTCATGTCAAATGTGCATACTTGAAATTTGAAAACATTTACTGGTAGTTGTAGCAATTGAACCTGCATTGAAAAGTCTGTACATACACAGGTAATCTTGTCTGCAGTTTTCTTCATGAATAATCCAGCACAATCCCCCACCCTTGTTATCTGTGATGCTGATAGAATGTCTTTTTACAATAGCAACTCCTCTATTTTATTTTGAGTCGATCACTAGAACTCTATCTCTCTGAGAAACATCTATGTTGTATTACAAGAGATGCGGCTTGCAAAATTGGAGTCATTTACCTTATTCATAAAATGTATCATAATGCAAGCACTCAGCAAGCATTGTAGGAGAGAATGGTAAGAGAAAGCCTGGAAGGTTTGCTGGCTACAGGTGTGTATTCACTGTGGTTCTGTATGTTCTGGTTCTTCCAGTTAAACTGGCACCTGAAATTTTACTCCATCTGTAACATCAATTTTACAGCGTTTTCCCATAAAGTCTCAGCAATCGTTTTACATCCCCAAAGCACTTCTAGTTATTCACTTCCTTCTTGTCTCCTTTCTTCACTTAAAAAGGACCAAAGTGCTTTCTTCTCTCTAAAGCCAAATAAAAAGAGGGGATAGGAAATATGATTTGAATTTCCAAGCTGTTTGGTGACTTGAGTAACTGAATTGTTTGTGAGGTTTTGGCCTATAGATCTACTGGTTCAGAATGGGTTTTTAATAGAACTTTTGCAGTTTTCCTGTTTATTTGCTTCTGTTTATTCTGCAATAGCTGTGTGGTTGTGGGAAACCTGCTAGACTGAAATGAAAGCATGTCTTTGTTTAACTTGAACAGCAAAATAAATAAATCGATTTTTTTTTTTTTCCCCAGAACTGGAAGGATATTTTTTCCTCTTGCTTAATTAACATTGACTAAACTATTCTTTATTTTCCTGCTTCCCATAGTTACTAGATATGAGAAACAAGTTCTGTAACATAGCCATATTAGCATAATTATACAATCCAAATCAAAAACATGTGAAAAGTTGTATATTTAATACAAATTCATATTGTAGATTTTTGACCATCAGAAGCTCAACTTGTAATTAAAATCCGGTTTCTTTATTTTGTTCCAAAGTGTCAGAAATGGAAGAAACAATGTTATCTGTGCTAAGACCGTCACAGAAACCAGCTGACAGTGTGATTTCATCTCCCACGGCTTCAACCCGCCTTCCCCTTGACCCCTCCGAGCTGCCCCCAGATAAGCTCCATGTGGAACTGGAACTTTCCCCAGATTCTCAGATAACCCTGTATGGACCCCTGCTCAAAGCCTTTCTGTCCATAAAGGTAGGCATAGGAATGCAACTCAGAAAATTTATGGCTGGCCGCATATAGGAAAGGGAAACAGTACTTGAAATGGAAAATTAGAATTCTGCAGAATAGGTGAATTTAGTTGAAACCTTTTTCTAAGCACTAGTTTGAAGTTACTTTGGAATGACTTCATTTGGTGATATGGCATAGCTGGGATGAATTCAGTTGGTACAGGCTTATGAGAAGACTTCAAATATCTGTGTAGACCCATTATCGGCATAATTTTCTTTTCAAGGTGTATGCTCCAGACTTCATGTGCAGAAAACTTTCTGTTTTGACTTCTGCAGTAGTAAAAACAAAGTAATCCATGATTATGACTAGATCTTATATTAACAACCATTTTTATGCAAAGATGGATCAGAACCCATGCTTTTAGTGCATTTGAAGTTCTGCAGAGTGTCATAATTGTTTGTTTTGGTTTTAATTGGATTCCTCAAAATTTCTGGTGGTAGGATCTGGAGGGGAAGAGGGAAGGACGTGACAGTAAGTTCAATTAAAAAAGCTACTTCAATCAATACTGAAGAATAATTTTTCATCCTGTTCTTGATGTTATCTATTATGTATTTAAATATCCCTGTTACTTATGTTGTGTCGTCTTCCCTTATTGATCTGCAGGGTGTCTAGAAGCTCTTTATAATTTCTTCTGCCTCCCTCACTCACTTGTTGTCACAAAAGCGATTGAACATGTCACTTCTATTTGACTAACAGTGAAATGCTTGGGTTTTCGTTGGCTTCTGTGATTGATTGGGTTTTTTTGTGGTGGTTTCTTTTTCTTTGTTTTCAAGGTCTGTTTTAGCCTGTGCAGATCTAGGCAAAGGTAATGCTTCTAAAGGCTTTCATTTTGGGTCAGAGGACAAAGAATTTTCTGAGATGTAATCTGACATGTAATCAGTCAGCATCTTGCTAAACCAGTCATTTTTGTGCATTTATATAAGGTATTCCACATAAACAATGAATGGCAGAAAATACATTTTTGTAGAGAATAGGACTTTCAAATATGCTCATTATTTTTTCACGTTGCTTTTGAGGTAAATAATATTAAAATTAGGCCGGTATTGAAGACTTCATTTCTTCTGATACAGAGGAAATGTGCCCCTGTTTGAATTGTTTATTGAGCTCGTCTATTGGAACCCAGACATTCATGATATAGTTCTGGCTTTCCAAGCAAGGTAGCGCTTTGTCAGTGCTCTTTGCCTCTGGAGCTGTGTAAACAGTGCTACATTAGATAGCACTGGGATAATTTTTTTAGGTGCAGATTTCAAAGATTAAACCTAGCTTTTATCTTCTAAATCCCAAGAGAAACTTTAGATTAATAGTTCATTTTTGGAATTGTGCATTTATTGTTCTTTTTAGTATTTTTGTGACTGTGTTTACATCTTTTTGTCCAGCTGCACTGGCAGCATCTCTTAATAGACTTGTACGTTTGTGGGTTTTTTAATACTTGTTTTCCTGACTTGTGGTTGAATTGTTTGCAGTTTGTTTTCATTGATCTTTTTTAATACACGTGGGAGAGATTCCTGGACATGCAGTTCGTGCAGTTTTGTTAAGCCTTCTATTCTTGGGAGGTAGCTTTTTGGTTTTAGCACAGCATGTTTCTTCCTGAAGGACTTACTGGCAGGGAATGAATGATTTACAGACCCTTGCATCCCCAGCCGAAGGTACCAGGAGTCAGTTACTAGAGACCCTCTGCTGGGTCTGCCTTATAAAAAAAAATAATAAAATAAAACCACAACATTTCAAGGTCTGCATCGTAACATTGACCTTTATCTTTTCCATTTGCTGGAAAGCAAAGCCGATTTAGCTTTGCTTAACTTGTAAGGATTTTTTGGTTTGGTCACAGAGCGGTGCTAAATTCATAGGCGTTAACACTAAAAATGTTTCAGAGACTTGTGCAAGATATTAAAATTACACGTCCACAGGAGTCATTGCTTCAAGGCTGTTAACGAGCCTGCCTTTTCTGTGAAGTTTTTTCAAGGACTTGGGTATCTTGCAGTTGCTTGCTTTCTTTTTCTTGTACACTTCTTTGCTCACTTGTGCTGCAGACTTGTGCTTACAAAAGTAAAAAGTTTTGGAAAGCAAATAGACGGGAATGGGAAGGAGGGGAGCAAGAAATATCCTAAGAGTAAAATTTGTTGCAGCTTAATCTTGTATTTGTTTGCCAGCCTCTCACAAATCACTACTGGAGTTTGTAATAGTAGGGACACTTTTTAAAATATGAGTGATGGAGTTTGTCTCCCAGGAGAGTTTGGCAAAGTTACTTTGGTCTTAGATAATTGAGGGGGATTGGCTTAGAAACAAGGTGGGGTTTAGATATGAGGGGAGAAGTGCATATGAACTAGTATTTTAGTAGTATTTAAGACTTTGAAATACGCTGATAGCAAGTTTCAGAAGGTTGGATGAGAGTGGTTTCCTGCAGGATGTTTTGTGTTCTGACTCAAAGTGTTCTTTAAAAGCACAAAAGCTGTTTAAAATGTCAGTAGTGGTACAAATAACTTCTGAAATATTGCATCCATTTAGAATACTGGTACTTTGAGAACTGAGAGCCCCTTTTCCTTGCAAAGCACATGGCCTAAATTTGCTCACTTAAGTCATCAATTTTTCATGAAAGAAAAGTATATATTTTTTTTCAGCTATGGGTTATAGCTATATTGCTTGTTTTTAGAGGGTGAAGATACAGGCAAAGGTTGGATTTGTATTTCATTACGTTGCCTATATGCTTCTAATTTGTTTTCCATATGGTCATAACAATTCCTGTTCCTAGGAAAATTATTTTGGAGAAGATGACATGTACACTGATTTTGAAGAAGTTATTTCAAGCCCTGTTTTGTCACTGTCAACATCTTCAAGCTCTGGATGGACAGCTGTTGGAGTGGAAAATGACAAAAAAGAAAATGAAAGTTCAGTCAAGCCGCTTCACCCACTTACATTACGCCCATGGGACATCACTGTGCTTGTTAATTTATACAAAGTGCATGGCCGATTACCAGTGGTAAGTACGTTAGCATCTTAAAAATATTTTGTTTCATGTAATTATGTTGGGGTTTTTTTCTAGTTTCATAATCTGGAGTTAAATATAGCTCCCTGGAACATTAAGTTAGGGTAGTACTTACCAACGTGTGTTTATATATTCTACTAAAATTGTGACTAAACCAATTTGAGACGAGACATGATATCTTTTGCTGATCTGGGAGACAGAACTGGATAATTTTTATATGATTTTTATTCAGAGAACTTGATTGGTGTGATAATACTTTTGATTGACCATTATGATTTCTCTGCTAATTAGCAAAGCTGTTTTCTAATGGTGCACTCTGCTCTGTACAGCTGCATTCTGAGGGATCCCCAGGAATTCGAATAAGAATCCTGTTAAAAAATTGGGTTCACACAGATGTTTTGAATTGCTGTTCATATCATTGTCAAAAGGCTTTTGAAGTTGCGCAGGCTTGTTTTTGACTTTCCATGTAGAGGAAAATTAGCAAGCTTCCTGCTCACAGGTTTACTTCTAGTCTTACAGTTCCAACCGTATTTGTATTTTCAGTTTCTGAAGCAGATGTGTTTAATTTTTATTTTAGCATTGCAGTCCAGATGGTCCAGAGTGCCCGACAGCTTTCTTGGAAAGGTTGTGTTTTGAGATGAAGAAAGGATTTAGAGAAACAATGCTTCAGCTTGTGCTGTCTCCTATAAATTTGTTTCTGAATGACAACTATCAGGTAGTAAGTTATTTTTAAGATGTTTGCATGTGTGTGTTTGCATTGTGGAAGTTGTAATGATCTTAAAATTGAACTATGTTTTGTTAGGAACTTCCCTGTTGTACAGATAAAACATGTATTAAGGTTTATGAGGTACTAAAGAGAAATCCGATGCACAGTTTTTAAAAATCATTATTTCTGTCCAGTTGGCATTTTAGTGAAACATAATAGAAAAGATTGTGTAAAGATTGTGTTTTCTTAATTTTGCTTAAAGTCTTCTTAAGGAAACAGGGAGTAATATTCTGACTGGTCTTAGAACCATTGAGTCATCTCTGGTTTGTGCATGGGTTGCTTTTTTTGTTTGTTTGTTTGTTTTGTGTAGTGGTTTTGGGGTTTTTTTTTATTTGCCTTTGGTTTGTTGTTTTGTGTTTGTGGGGGTTTTTTGTTTGTTTGTTTGGGTTTTTTGCTTTATTTTGGTTGTTGGGTTTTTTTGGTCTGTTTTTGGGTTTTTTTTTGTTTGTTTGTTTGTTTATTTTTTTCCCCCAGAGAATTTGGTTTTACTGGATATGTAAGTCACAAGTGGTATCAAAAGAATAGGATATTTTCTTCTTCATTAAGTAACCCCAAAGGGTTTGCTGACTGGAAAACAAACCAGGCAAGAGAAGTTAAAAAAATTGAATGCAAGAGAAGTTTTGCTGTTGACTTACGGGCTTTAATCTGCAGCTTACCTCCATACGGTCACAAGCTTCTGGTGTTTGCCTGTGCTGGTTTTATCTTTTAAGTTTCTTCTCTGACTGCTTGGAGTAATTCTGTTTTGAAAAGTGTTACAGCTGAATGTTCCTATCTGCAAACAAGTAGCTTTGCTTTAGGTAGCCAAGAAATGCTTTGGTGAAAAGTGCAACTTAGAGGACAGCCTTTGGTTATTTTGTTGTTTGTTTTTTTGTAAACTCAATTATTATTATCTTTTTATAATTTTTTAGTTTCCTGATAGTAGGAAACTTTCATAAGTCATGTTTTTTGCTCTTGTGATGACTTCCGTTTTTAAACATGCTTTCCCATTCTTTGTATATATTTTACTGCATTTGTATTTAACAGGTGGTGTCTGTCAACTCCACTGGGTGGAGTTCACTAAGGGAAGGTTGTTGATGAGGGTTGCTAAAATTTAAAATAAACTTGGGTTAAATAAACTTTCCTCTCTCTGCATAAGATTTGCATGTATGTATTGTGTGGGTTATGCTGTGAAGTCTTGGGACTGTCCAGCTGTACAAAAATCAACAGGACTGAAGAGATGAAGATGAATGTGTGCAAAGTATCTCTGACTACACAGTTTTTTGCACTTTCTATGGATATATTCTTTGCAAATATTACCTTCAACTTACTTGTCCTTAACAGCGACCTGCAGTGGATGAAGTTCTTCGAGAGGGTCACATCAGCCTGTCAGGTCTGCAGTTACGTGCTCATGCCATGTTTTCAGCAGAAGGTCTGCCTCTTGGAAGCGATACTTTAGAATATGCCTGGCTGATAGATGTACAGGCTGGAAGTCTTACAGCCAAAGTTACGGCACCACAGGTACCATCTAGAAACTATTTGCTTTGAAGCATTACCTTTGTTCTTTCTTGTAAAACTGACTGATTTTGGAGAGTGTATGAGATCGGCTGAATTCAGATGCATCGGTCCCTTAAATAACTTCAATTTTATAGTTTGAACATCTAACCTTTTCTATAAATGGATGCCAAATCTGCCGAATCTAATATTCGTCTTAAATCTAGGTGCAAGTGTGGCTGGTGTTACATGAAACTTCAAAGCATAATGGTAGCAGAGCATGAACAAATCAGTAGTGAATACTGTTGACGTTCAACGTAAACACTTGTATGTTGCATCTATGTATAGTAGTGTCCACATACACTTTAAGTGGTTTAATCGCAGAGTAAATAATACTTCTCTGTAAATAGAGAGTAAATGTGTTGGGACATTTTGTAATGTGATGAAGCAGAAGAAGGAAAATCTATTGAAAATGTTTTAAGTATGAGATGGCTTAGTTAAGTTGTCTGTAATTCCTCTGAGGCTACTTTTATTTTATGAAGCTGACTTCAGGAGATGCATATTCATTATCCCTGCTGGTTAACTCTCTGAGAAGGACAAATGAAGTATCCAGTTGTGGTTGCAATCTGAAAGGCAATTTAATATCCTTCGGATGTAATGTTCTTGGAGATACATTGGCATTTCAACGGAGGGATGCTGCCAGCAATAAGGATATCAAGTTGAGCATCTGGCAAGAATTTATCTGCAGATGAAGTTCTGGCTTTGCACAGAAAGCTATGCACGAAGTCACATTTTAAAGTAGGAGACAAATGAGATAATTTGTGGAAGTGCAGTATGGGCAAGCCTCAGCAGAAAAGTGGGTGGTAGCTCGGTCATGCTGCTCACTGTGTAAGTTCTGATGCTTGGTCCCACTGGAACATAGTTTGCTTTCACAGTGTTGGATTTTCTTAAGTCAGTCTTAGTGCTAACTCCTTTTAGTTTTGCCATTTAGTTTACTCTTGTTTTTCCAGATATAATAATGGCTCTAAGTCTACAGTAGGCAGATAAGTGATTTATTTCTGGTGTGGGCTGCCAGGCATTTAAAAAAAGGTTGCTTTGTCAGTGTATTCTGAGACATGAGGAAAGTATATAAATTCTATTTTGAAGTTCCTGCTTGTTTTTTTTATTTATTTTTAAATTTTTGAAGACACTTGAATGTCCTCTTATTCTTCAGAAATGGTCATTGTTTTCTAGGATAAAGCATGTATATAATTAGGAGCCTTCTGTAGCAAATAAAAATAAGTCACACAAGCAATTTCGGTAAAGCTAAAGAATAGACTCCAAGTACATTTTCATACTACCTATACAGACTTTTGTGGTAGTGTTTCCTGAAATGCTGCCACTGATTTAGATAAGCTCTGGTATTTACTCCTGCTCTACACTTCAAAATTAAACCTAGTTGATGAAAAATACTCTAAGGTTAGAGAACATTTCTAAATACTTCATGCAATTTAAGGATTTTTCTTCCTCTAAAAATCCATTTTCAATTGTATGCTTCATACAGGATTTTTATTTTATTATTTTTCGTCAGCATTGCTAAGGGGCAGAACTTGAATTTGCTGTTTCAGGGTCATTGGCATTTTTCCTGCCATAGTGTGATGTATCGTGAGAATTTGTGAAGGCACAGCACTGAAGTGAGGAGGAGAGATTTTGTGCAGGACAGTCATAGCTATAATAAATTCCATTTAAATTACTGCTGACTTTACTTAAATTACTGCTACCCTTTCCTTTGGCTGGCCAAATCAAATCTATTTCCCTCTCATAATAGAGACAGACAGTCATGAATCATTTCCTTGATGAATGAACTAACTATATAAAAGGCTAAAATCAACAATAGGATAATTACTAGGTCTAGATTCAGCAGTGTTCTGTTTAGCCTGTTTTCTCCTATGCTTTTTAAATGTAATTTTGTTACTTATATACAAGCAAGTCTGACATTTAAGTTATGCATGGTAATAGAGTATTTCAAGGTATTTTTTAGGTAAAATAAGGGGACCTCTGTCTTTACACTGAAGTTTTCAGTAAACTGTAATAGCAAAACCTGCTTCCTTGCATTAAGAAATAATTCAGGAAATTTTTTCATGTCACACTGTTTTCCATGGAAAAACTACAGACGTGCATGTTTTGACACACAAAAATAAAAATCGATCTCAACTAACAGGAAGTAGCTGACTATAAGCAAAGTAACGCAGCCAGAATGCTATGGTGGGGTGTTTTGCTTGTTTTTACTCCTGCTTACTTCCTAACCATTGGTGATGGTTTCATACTTTGTCAAATCCATAAAGTTCCTTTTGCATACTTATTATTAGACAGTGTGTTTTTATTTGCTTTCAGCTTGCATGTCTTCTGGAGTGGGGACAGACCTTTGTATTCCATGTAGTGTGTCAGGAGTTTGAACTGGAAAGGCCAAAATCTGTAGTAATATGCCAGCATGGAATTGATCGTCGGTTTTGTGACTCTAAGGTAACCTTTCATCTGTCTTAATTGCTTGCTATATTTGCACAGGTTCTTTGGAACAGTTTAGAAATCAAGCTTGAAGTTATCTAGACACATGGAGTATATATAGTGAGATGGAAAGTTCCCTTTTATAAATTACAGCTAATTATGTTTTAGAGATAAAAGTTACTCTCTGTGGATTTTCCTGTGGATCTGCACGATGTTTATGCTTTATGAATTATTTTGAGAAGTGGTATCCACAGAACTCATGCCTAGTTTCTTACTGCTACCATGACAGTTAAGAAACAAAGGTCATACTTCCCCTCGTGCTCCTGGCACATTTCCATGCTACTTTGTCATCCTGTATCCTCTGTGGATGAAGCAGTGCTTTGGTGGAAACTTAAGCAGACAGCTCACAGCTTCCCTGAACCTTTTTTGTTTTTTTAAAAAAAGCGATAAACACAAGCAACCACAAACCATCACATCATTGTGGGTTCTGCCTTTCACGTTTGAATCTTGGAATCCATGCACGCAGTCACAGGAGTCTGAAGGAGGCTTGCCGTATATTAAGTACAATTCCTGGATTTCATCTCGTTACATCCTCCTTGTTTTGTTCCGGTTTTTGTCGTGTTCTCTATTAGAAGCCTTGTTTTACCTTTTGCTGGTGGAAGCATGGAGAGCCAAACAGGTCCCCTGATGTTGCTGGACAGAGGAGTTAAACGTGCACTAGTGAAAATGAACCTCAGCACAGAAACACCCCATCTCATACTCATCTTGATAGCGCAGAAGTCACTTTTTAGTGCTCTGGTTTTATGTTCTGCTTAGCAGAGGCCTGATTGGAAGGGTAAGCAAAAATTAAACTAAAACTCTGAATGTACATTTAAATGTCTCTTTGTTTTTTCCCTCCCTCTTTTTCTTTAGTTGAACTGTGTCCCTGGGCCGTGCCCAACATCTGATGACTTAAAGTACACTATGACACGCTTAGCCATGGATGGAGCAGATCTGTATGTGGTAGAACATGGCTGTGCCACCAATATAAAGGTAAAAATATTTCTCTTAACAGCAATTAAAATACTTCTTTGTCAATAAAGTTCTTCATGTTTTTATCATAGAATAGCTACCTGAATCTATTGCTTGGACTAAACAGAATTTTTGAAACTTTAAGTAATAAAAGGTTGGCTTGAACTGGGCCAGGAGTAGGTCAGTTTGGCTTCTGCTTAGTAATTCCATTAATGAACTTGGAAAACGGTAAGGAAGAATTGGTGTCTGTCAAAAATAGAGTGGAAGCTGCAGGACTGGTGTAAAAAATTTAAGAAAACACTGCACAATATAAATCTCAGTGTCTGCAGCTGAAAATTAATAGGAACTTTAGCTGTGTTAGTAACTCAGCAACTGGTAATGATTCATATGGATTGTGTACAAGTCAGTGTACCAACTCCTGATGAGTACAACTCATGATGATCTTATGTGATGCAGCAGTTTGAATTAGGATTTAGCTTTGGTAGAGATGGGAGAAGACTTAGTGCCACTGTCTGACTGAACCTAGAATATTGCATGGTGTATCCACTGTTCAAAAAAGAATGTGCAGAGAAGAGCTGATATTCTCTCCATTATTCTGTCATACATTAGAGGACTGGAATGATTTGCTCAACGTAGCAAAATATAAGTTAAGAGTCAACTGAGTTATGGTAACAACAGAAAGGGAAAGTGCTATGCTGGTGTAAGTGACTAGGAGTTGTGCTGTCATTAGTTAATTTGGTTTTAAAAGCTAGACTTACCATGTAAGGTTTTGGGGACAGGTTCACATTGTGAACAAGAATCTAACTGAAGGAAAGTGGTAATTATTTTAGACGTTTTTAAATTAAACAGTATCTTGTCATTTGAGTGGCTTGCTACCTTGTGGCAGTAAAATAAATGCCTTAGTCTCCACATTCTTTTGAGCCCAGTATTACCAAGCACCATCACAAATATTAACTGTGTTTGCAGGCGTAAATATCAATGGCAGTATTTTCAAAGGCAGCTTAATAACCTAAACCACTTTAGAAAATAACATCCTGAATTTCTTTTAAATTAAAAAAAAAAGAAGTTTTCCAGTGCTTCTTTATGGTCTGTGATAGAAACGAGAAGTAGTTATTTAATATTAGCCCTGTGTGTAGCTCTTTCGTGGCCAGGTTCTTTTTCAGCTTTGCTGCTGTTCTCTGGGAAAAGTTTGAAAACTTGATCTGAAGTTTCAGGTTCTTCATGGCGACTTTTTGGAGAGGACTCAAACTGTGTAGGACTTGGTCCAATGTCTTTGTGATAAATGATTTAGTCCCAAACAGGATTCCAATTACAGTTTATAATTTATTAAACGAATAAAGGCAAGCAAACAGCGCTGGGTGCGCCGGGAGTCTCTGCTCAACCAAGACGCACGTTGTACAATTCCTGTTTTCAATTTATATTCGTTCTGCTAATACATATTCCCTAGAAGAGGTTGGTCTATGCTAATGAGTTCTCGAATCTTCTTTGGTGCATGCCCTCCTCACCCACTGGGGTCTTCTTGACTTCCACCTGGTGATCAGTGGACGAAATCAGCAGTCCTCCTTGGCTTGCCACTAGGACAGCTCCAGACCCCAGGCATGCACCCCAGAGACCTCCCCTGCCCAGCACTATGCCAACAAAACTGGTAGAATGTTTGTCAGGGGGGTTTTGCAACAAGCAGAAACCATACACATACCATCCTGCTTCTTCTAAGCCCTCGGTTACACAGGAACAAACAGAATGATACACACATAGAGAGTGTCAGCATTTTACCCTGCAGCCCTAGCGTTGTTCCATATTGACACGAATCAGGGGAACACATTTTACATCTTCATATTATTTATAGCTTGATGACTAAGCATGTCTGGCAGGGCTTTGTCACCTTTTACTGGGGTACACCGGTGTTGGGGAGGATTGCTACTGTATGGGCAGGTGGGTCAGTTATATAGTGATGAGTTTCCACAGCTGAATGTAAAGGCAAAGCTAGAACTTCGGGTTCCTCTTTGGTTGACGTTGGCTCCTAGCAGTCCTGTGCTTTGCATAGGAGAGGGGCACCCTCCTCTGTGGTTTAACAAAACTACTGGTGTTACACCAATAAATGAAATAGAGCACCATCGTATAAGGGCTAACCTAACACAATTTATGTGGATATCAGTTAAAGTTTAACATCTAGAATTTCTTCAGTTTTACAGTGTTTAACATCATTGTCTCACTGAGGTATTTATTAATTGTAGAATTAATACAGCTATGTATTCAGAGTTAGATAATTGATATTTTAGTCTGCGGACATAGAATGGTATATATCTTATGAAAAATATTTGATTTTGAGAACTTCAGATTTCTTGGTTTTAGGTGAGAGTGAAGAATTTATTAACAATTTAGTTTTTAAAGATTCGTTACAATATTTGTCCAAAGTTTCGCTTTCTATTTTGATTCCCTCACAAAAGGAGACTCCTAAGTATAGATTTTATTTTTGTCACTTAAAAAATGGCTGAAACTAATTTCTAAGCTTGCCTTCGTTTGCGTCTCTGTGTGTGCTTGCATATAAAATTAGTTCTGTCTTTTTTGGAGAGAATAGTTTACTGACATCTTTCTGGAATGCAGCAGGTGATATGTTAACTGGTTTAAGGCTACTCTTCCTTTGTTTCTCTCATGACTAATCAGAGTTTATGTTTTCAGATGGGTGCTATCCGTATTGCAAACTGCAACCTCCACAACCAGTCTGTTGGAGAAGGTGTAAGTGCTGCTATTCAAGACTTTCAACTGAGACAATATGTTGAGCAGGTGAACAATTGCAGAACTGGTCTTCAGCCAATATTAAGGAGGGCGTATTGGCTGGAAGCTGGCTCTGTCAACTTGGGGCTCATCACTGCTGACATCGCTTTAGCTGCAGATCATCCTTCTAAACATGAAGTGCAGAGACATTTTTTAGAAACGCATGATAACCGAACTAAAAGGTAAGACATATAATTAAGGAAGATGAATTTGAATTTGGAAGGGAGTGGTGTAAGTTAATACATTCGTCTCAAGGTGGAACTTTATTTTTGCTTCTGGAGGTGTTTTTTTTTTTCTTAAATAGATAACAATTTCTTGTGATTTTTTTTAAGTGTGTTGAGTGGTTAGCTATGGAGTTGGTGGTTTGAATGTTCTTGGACTATACGAAATCTTACGATTTTTTTTGACAAAATTACTTTTCCCGCTGCCTTCCCATATTCCCCAAAATTTAGATCAGGAGAGGAGGGAATCGAATTTGTCCTTTGTTTTTAGGCTGGACTGAAAATAGGCCTTAAGAGTCCCGAGCAAGCTGATGAGTAGCTATGAACAAAATGCCTGGTGTAATTGTGATATGTGTGTCTCCCCAAAGACCAGTTTCCCTGGCATAAGCAATATCCACCAGTGTGGAGTGTGTTTGCAGTGCTTGCCTCCCTATGGACAGAAAGGGTTGTTACTATTAATGTGTGTTGTGGCAAGTGGACATAATCTGTGCCTGAGCACGATTGCATATAAATTTGTGATTTGCTCTTTTCTGGAGTTAATCCTGCATTTTCTCTAACACCTGTGTTTCAGGTACAAATCTTTCTTACTCGTATTATGTTAGGTGAAATAGAAGCTTACATGCAAGAGAGAGAGATTTTTCTAATCTTGTTTTCACTGATTTTAAATGTATTAAGGCTGATGTGGTTGCATTTTTGTTTTGTTTCCTGTTTTTCTGCCTTTGTGTAGGTTGTGGTTTTTGTGGCCTGATGATAATTTGAGGAATAAGAGAAGCAAGAATAAGTGTGGCTGTCTTGGTGGCTGTCGATTCTTCGGTGGCACGTTAACAGGACTGGATTTTTTTAAACTTGAAGAACTAACACCTTCAAGCAGCTCTGCTTTCTCAAGTACAAGTGCGGAATCTGATATGTTTTATGGGCAATCTTTACTGCAGCCAGGAGAATGGATAATTACGAAGGAGATTCCTAAGATTATAGATGGTGAGAAGACATACTGTAATTTTACTCTATTTTACCCAAAAGTATAATTTCTTAACTGCCTGTTAGTCTTTCTGATTCTGGTTAATGAGTAGTACTCATTGTGCTTTTGTGCGGGAGGTCTTGTGGTCACGTGGGTCCTTCTGAGAGCGGACAGTTGCTTGAAAGTAGGGAGCCAGCTTTTGTATGCTGATTTTTTCTATTAATGTGCAACTCCTGAGTACAAAGAAGTTTGATTTTTATTTTTTTTCACTTGCATCTGTTTTGCTTATATAAAAAGCAGTCTGCCAAGAAAACCTGATGATTGGTTGTTGTGATTTTATGCCTTTCTGTAGTACAGCAAGCAGCTATGTGTATGCATTTGAAATGTAGGGTTTTTATTAATAAGGCTTTTTATTTTGGTGGGCAGGGAAGAGACCGTTGGAGCTGTGTTAACAGATATCCAATTCTTCTTTCATTTTTCTTATTCTAGGTAAAGCAAACGGTGTAAAACGAAAAGATTGGGATTGCAGGTCTATGGGTATAGAAATAGAAAGAAAAGCACAACATCTAAGCCTCCAAGTGCCATTACGCTCCCATAGCTCCTCATCGTCTTCAGAGGAAACGAGCAGTTCTAGTGCTGCACTCCCTTTGCTTGCAGGTGAGAAGGACAGCCCATCATCAGCTACTGAAGATCACTTGGGCCAGAAGGAGTTCTTGTCTGGTGCGAAAAGGGAAGATGGTCATGGAAGGTTAGTACTCTCTGTCCAGGCAGAAGTATAATTTGATTCATTATGACAGGATAAAACCCTTTCATTTAGCGATTTATAAAGTGTTGGTTATTTTCTAGTGGTACTGCTGAAATGTATTTCCTAGTTTGAATGCAAATCTGGATCCCTAGTAGGGTGTGATAACTTAGTCTGGGTAGAAAATCCAGCATGTAAGACAACAGCACTTGCTGTAAACATTCAGTTTATATCCCCTATAAGTAGACAAGTGCACTAACAAGTGGCAGAATTTGGTATGTAATCAGCATATGATTGCTATGCTAATAGGAAGTCACAGAGTCACTGAAGAATTTCATGGCTTCTATAATGTAAAAGAGAAGCATTTATAATAAAATAAGCAAATGAACCTTTAATTTTTCTTTCCAGCATTGCAGTTGAGGGTGCAGAGGGCAGCCCTGCATCCCCTGGCAACCAGGAAAGGCCTCTTGGTCAGTCTCCCATGAGGTCTCCGCTGAAACGGCAAGCCTCGGTGTGCTCCACCCGGCTTGGGAGCACCAAGAGCCTCACAGCAGCCTTCTATGGAGACAAGCAGCCTGTTCCAGTTGGTGTGCAGTTCAGTAGTGATGTGTCTCGCAGCGATGAGAATGTCTTGGACTCCCCAAAGCAGAGAAGGAGCTTTGGTTCTTTTCCATATACTCCATCTGCAGATTCAAACTCATTTCACCAGTATCGCTCAATGGATTCCAGTATGTCAATGGCTGATAGCGAAGCTTATTTTTCTGCAGCAGAAGAGTTTGAGCCAATAAGTAGTGATGAAGGTCCAGGAACCTATCCAGGGAGGAAGAAGAGAAAAAAGCAAGCTCAGAAAATTGAATATAGTAGAGGATCTATTTATCACAGTGTGGAAGGACCCTTAACAAGCACAATCCATGGAGAAATTAGTCAAGATGTTAAAACACTGCCAATTAAGACTCATCCTTCACAGGCTTCATTTGTTTCAGCTCTGGGAGGTGAAGATGAGCATGTTGAGAGCATGTATGTCATGGAATCTGAAAAGATAGTGGAAAGTGAGCAAATAACTTCCCAGCAGCCTGTCATGGCATGTTACCAAAATTATCTTACACAATTTCAGGTGATCAACTGGTCAGTAAAGCATCCAACAAACAAAAGAACTTCAAAATCCTCCTTACATCGTCCTTTAGACCTTGACACACCAACAAGTGAAGAAAGTTCATCATCTTTTGAGCAACTTTCTGTCCCAACTTTTAAGGTATGGGAGATGGAGGAAGAAGGAGTAGAGGAAGGAATAAGAATTCAAACCAAGTTGAAATTGCTTAGTACCTGTTGTGTAAATAAAACTATGAGAAACTGGAAACTTGTTTGCTTTTACTAAAGGAATACCTTGTATTTCTGAATTCAGATCATGGGCTATGTGGCTGGGGAAAAAAAAAAGTTAAAATTGTTGTGGGGAAAAAAAAAAGTTAAAATTATGTGGATAAGATGTGTGTTCTGAGTTGTCATTATAGCACTTAAAAGTGCTGCCTGTTAAATGATATGCAGCTGAAGGAAATGTATGTGAGCTTTGTTTAAAATATGTTACATGGAACTTCAGCAGCAGTACGTTTAATACGGATAAAAGTATAATCATAGAAACATAGAATGTTTAGAGTTGGAAGGGACCTTGGAAGATCATTGAGTTCCAACCCCCCTGCCATGGGCCGGGACACCTCCCACTAGAGCAGGTTGCTCAAAGCCCCATCAAGCCTGGCCTTAAATATTTTCGTTGATCTAGGCTGTAAGTGCTTTATTTCAAAGTAAAATTGAAACTTGGATTTAGCATATTATTTTGGTGAATATTTAGTTTTTTCCTCGTGGTGATAAGAGATATGAGCCTACATGCTGAAGGAAGTAACTGACATGAAATACATGAAACATAATAGAAAATAGATGTTGAAGCTTTTAACTTATTATCACTTTGCAGCAAAAGTTTTGTGTTCATGCAAGCCATTCATAGATTAGTGTTTGAAGTCATCTTTTTTTTTTTTTAAAATAAGCAATTATTTTAAAAAAAGCAATTAGTAACTATTTATCTCTGTTAAAACTTCATCAGCTAATCTTTCAAGTAACTTAAAAAAAATAAACCCAGGAAGTTTTGTATTATATGCTGGAGAATCTGCATATTAAGAAACTTTTTATAGAAAAAAAAATGTAAGGAGAATCTTTATTTGGAGATTTCCTGGGTATTTTTTTCACATATAGAAGGAATCTAATAAACATCTTTGTACTTTTGTCTTAGATTGTCAAACAGGGTCTCACAGCTAATTCATTACTGGACAGAGGCATGCAGCTTACAGGATCAACATCTAAGTAAGTTGAATACTGCATAACGTTATTAGTATATTTCTTAACAGTAGAGTTCTCCTGGTGCTCTTGTTAAATGCTTTGACTCTTCCAAAATCTGATTTGTAGCTGTAGCTTTCAGTGCAGGTCTATTTTAGTTAGAGGAGAGTATTCTATTATAAAATGTTTGGGTTTGGTCAAAAAGAAAGTACACTGTGAAAGCACTAAATGATTTCACTCATGTTTTCAAGATTGTGAGTTGCAACTAAATTCAAACTAATTTGGGATGTTCTTATGGCAAGTGCCCTTTGCATTGCAAAAACTGAACTTAATCTAGGGAAGGGCTTTGCCCTGGGTATATCTTTGTATTTTCTAAGGTATTTGGTAGAAAGGACCCTGCTATTACATGCATTTTGTTAAGAATTAAAATGATACCAGGACACTTTTGTATTTCTTTTTCAAACCTAGATTATTAATATGTATTTGACTTTTTTTAGTACACCTTATACTCCTTTGGAAAAGAAGTCTGCAGAAAACACAGATGATGAAACAATAACAGAGGAATGGACATTGGATCACCCCGTCTTCCAGACACGGACAACGGCAATCGTAGAAGTCAAAGGAACTGTAGATGTAGTTCTGACTCCTCTTGTAGCAGAGGCATTGGATAGGTAATTCATTTTACTACTGCAGTGTTAACTGATTATGATAAAAATTGTCTAAAATCAAAGCTCTTTTGTTCAACAAAAGTTTAGGTAAAATAGTTGAATGATGAGATTGATGGAACTATGGGGCTTTGTGCTCAGTGGATGTAATTCTGCATTTCCTGGCAAGAAGCTAGAACAATGTTGTGGTGACCTGGGAAGTGTCCTTTCTATATCTATTGGTGTTTATTTTTTTTCTCTGTAGCTCTAATTAATATTATTGATAGTGTCTCATGTGAAACTGGAAGTTTAAATGGTTTATTGTGGGCTTGTTTCCTCTCAGGTATATAGAAGCAATGGTGCACTGTGCTAGTTCTCGACACCCAGCAGCAATAGTTGATGATCTGCACTGCAAAGTTCTTCGAGATGCTGTTCAGAACAGCAAAACAAGCTTCTCAGAGAATGTAAGAAAGGGAACAAGAAAAACGCACAAAGATTTGAAAGAGCATTGTTTTCTGTATTTTACGTAGAAAAAGTCTTAATTGAATTCAGTGTTTTGAGATACGGTAGCTAAAGAGTGTATTAATTTTGAATATGAATTTATTTTTAAACTGTGCCTAATGTACCTGCATTTTTATAATCAACTCTTATGTGCTGTCTTTCAGTGACGTGAAGTCTCTCCTAGAGGACTGAAGTGAAGTTTTTCTAATTTTGACACTCTAGTCAGTAGCTACAGTAATTTGCATGAGAACAGATGTTCTGTTCTTAGGAATTACTATAATTGATATTCTTTGGTGTTATATTCATATTGGCAATGCCAATTATTATTTTACACTAGTTAGAGAGATCTGTGAGGCAGAAGAAAGTTTAAACTGTGAAAATTAGAGTGTGTTTTTTTTTTTTTTTTTTTTTTGTGGTTCACCTGATACCTTAAAAGATTAATTTAACTTGAAAAAAATAGTGTGGTTAGTCCTACAGAATTACCCTTACAGATCTAGATCTGCTGTAAATGCTACAGTCTTTGTTCTTGAAATCATGGTATTGTGCTTTAAATGAAGTCAGAATCTCTTGCTGCTTCAGTGCTAATAAACCATCCTGTTATTCTTTAGCTTAGGAACCTTGAGTTTCAGTGACAATAATTTGTTATATTTTTATTTTCCTCCCTTTAAGTTATCTTCAAAGCAGGATATTAGAGGAACCAAAATAGACACTACAACTACAGGAACAACAAACCAGGGACCAGCACAGACCAATCTCTCGCTTAAGCAAGATAATGTGACAATTAAAGGTCTTCAGGCCAACGTTACTGTACCAAAGGTAACAACTTTTTGTTTAGTGTATTAGTAGACATGTGCGTTGCAGATTACCCTCATTTTGTATCCCTGTTAGTTCCCCAAAAGTTTAAGTGAAGCTAGGTATTTGTGCAAGATAACTGATGTTTTGAACAGGATGTGCTGGTTTGGAGCAGCTCAATTTTATTATGGCAGGTGTGCACCATAGGGATAGCTGACTTCCATGTCTTTATGTTTTTACATCTTCTAGGTGTGATGGTTTCATCTCTTATGTTTTTTTCATTTTACTATGAAATATAAGATAAGATTATATCAGAAATTAGTGACATATACTTAATGTAATGTAGTTTTCTAAATTTCTTTACTCTTTGGGGGAATTCCATGTATAGGTGAACCTGTGTTTACTACAAGCATCTGTTGATGAATCCCCAGGAGTTTCTTCTGGCAAAACCGTGACTCATGTTTCATTAGTAGCTCTGTGTTTTGATAGAATTGCTACACAAGTTCGTATGAACAGGTAAGAATAACACACACCACTATTTGTGGCTTTTGCTTGTTAAGTTAGTGAAAAGACTTGTAGCGATGCCAGATTTTCACAGTTCACAGCATATTCGACAAAGTTGTTATGCTGGAGTTAAGCGATAAAATGTCTTCTGTGTTTTATAAATTAACATCTAAGTAGAATTGCGGCTTCTTTAACAAGTGGAGGAATCCTTCCAGAATAGTATTGGAACTGAAGGAAGAAAGAGTTAAAGCTAATGTGTAATGCAATAATAAATTCAATGTTTTCAGTATTTTTCTACCAAAGCATATGTATCTTAAAAAGATTTCTTTTTAATGCTGCTGTGCCAATGTCACTTAAAATTTTGAACAAAAATAACCAAATGAAATATGTATATCTGTGATTTGCTTAATTGTTTTTTTTTCCTTATATTCAAAGGGGTATAGTTGAGGAAACTTCAAACAATGTAGAAACTGGGAGGAATTCTGTCACATTCGATCGTTACATCCAAACTAGTAAAATGCAGCCCCAGTCTTCTGGCTCACTGAGATCCAATGCTGGAGCAGAAAAAGGAAAAGAAATTGCTGCTAAATTGAACATTCATCGTGTTCATGGGCAACTTAGAGGCCTTGATACAACAGGTAAGCATTTTTTTTTTTAAATTGTGGAAATGGCAATTTTCATAGAAGCAAGTGGTTGAAGTTGGCCTTGATCTTATGGTTTGGTTGTGTTTTTTTTTTTTTTGTCAACACAAAGACACTTGAACCAGGATATTTTGCCGATACTCTAAAAAGAAGTTTAGGATAGTTCCTCTGACTTACTTTCTGTTATTCCACTAAAGTGCTAGATTTAAATGCAGGGAAAACTCATTACAAACTTCCAAGCAGTTTGAGCAGCAGATGACTTGCATGGTAAATATTGATGTGCACTGGTAAAATTCCAGGTCTGGTTCCCAATCCTTCTTCCTAGTTGGTCTTATTTCTGCTACCTTTTTTTCTTACGTGGTGTGGGGAATGAATTATGCTTATTTGAATTCTTACTGCTTTCTAACAATTTTGAGATAAGCATCATGTGTCTGTCTTACTGGCAATTTCAACATGACAAGCTGTAGAATTTTGATTACAGTGACTTATAAAACTGAAGATGAGATCTCCTCAATTGTCTTCCTTCTTGTTTGTGTTATGGAAATTCCTTCAAGAGGTTATGAATTAAATTCAGCTGCTGTAACTCCTGATCCTGGAAAAGATGATCAAAGGCAGAGGCAGTTTTTATTAGAACTGATACAATTTTGATGGAATGTATCCCCATTAGTGTCGCATTTTACTCTACAATAAAGAATAGGAATCTTTAGGATATGAGGAGGTGCTCTGTGAAACAAGTTTGATAATGAGCAAAGGAAATTGGACGAAAACAGAAGTCATAAGAGAACATTAAAATGTTTATGTTCGTTTTACTTAGTTATGGGTACAATCTTAGCAATAGTGTCCTGTGTGAGGTATGCTGCAGACATTCAACATGACCAAGTAATTTTTAATTCTAACATAGGAAACACATCATCTTCTATTTAAAAGTTTTGAGAAGTGTCTTTCTTGGGCTCTTAGCATTTCACATACTCTTCAAAAGTTGGAGTTATAAATTATATTGCAGTTATAAGTTGGAGGCAGAGAGTAAGGATTGGAAGGGATGTAAATTGACTCAGTCTCGTTCTTTTCCTCAGGTATTTGACATTTAGCTCTGTGTGCACGTTATTAGGCAATAGGCATAAAATTACTGAAAATGTTCCTTTGGAAATGTCACTAGAAGAAAGGCTTTATATTTAAGCTACATCCTAACGTGAAAGAAATCAAAGTGGCATAGTACCCTCCTGGATCTTAGGCAGCAAAGATCACAATGAATTAAAAACTGGTTGAGTCTGTACTTTCTTAGGAACCAGTGAGACTTAGTGCTAATCCTTCTAACACAGAGAAAGACAGACTTGGTTCCAACGAAGATGCAGTCATTGAATTAAAATTAGAATGTAATTTCTAAGTATCATTCAAGTATGCTATAGTCAACACCAAATGCATTTCTACTGAAACATTACCCAAAAGCACTGTTAGTTTCGCTGTTGTTTGTTGCTGTGAAACCTTAGGAATGGGACCTTAGGAAGGCAGCAGATACATTAAGAATTGGGCAACTTTACGTTACTCGGTCCTGTTTTTCTGAATTTAAAAATTACCCTGTGTATATTAACATTACAGGAGTAAGGTTTTTAGACTTTAGAAACTATGCTGCCTTTTTTTTTCTTGCTTGTACTTTGATTTTTAATTTTTTTTCCTTTTCTTTCTTTCTTTCTTTGCATCCTCCCATTTGAGGAATGCTTAAGGGGCAAAATGCTGTAAGTTTCAGAGAGCTATTTGAAGATGTGAAGTTTTTTTCATTTTGTAACAAAGTGGTAAATGTGTTTGTTTTCACAGATATTGGAACTTGTGCGATAACAGCGATACCTTTTGGGAAATCAAAAGTTCTTTTTACTTTAGAAGAGTTGGATGAGTTTGCTTTTGTAGATGAAACAGATCAACAAGCTATTCCAGATGTAACACGAATCGGTCCTAGTCAAGAGAAGTGGGGCTGGATAATGTTTGAGTGTGGAATTGAAAATTTAACTATAAAAGGTAAGGCTTATGTAAGCTTTATATTATTTTCCTTTCTGAAATTGCTAACAATAATGTTGTTAGGTATTCTACTTTAGCAACTATGTGATTAGAAATTGCTTGAATAGAGGTGATACTAAATAGTACACATCTATCATAAAAATAAATAAATTTTTTCGCATAGTGTATTGTACAGTAAAGGAATTTTTAGTAATCAAAAAGTAGAAGATAGCTCAAAAAAGTAAAGCTAGCTTTAAAAAAGAAAAAGAACCAAACTAACATACATATTTTCTATCATGCAAGTTGATAATTTCAGGCAATGGTTTAAAAACAGTCTTCATGTGAATATTCCTCATCTACTTGAAACAAACTCTCAAAAGCTTGACAATAAGCTGTTCAATTATTGTATAAAATTTTAGTGATAAATTGTAGTGTAAAATGGTAATGCACATTGTTTGATGAAAATCATATGTATTTCTTCTCTTACAAGCAGATCTTTTCAATGGGACATAATTTATAGAAGTTTATGCATGGCAAACATTGACAGTCTTGGGGTGTGTGCTTTCCTAGGAGGAAGACAATCTGGAGCAGTTTTGTATAATACATTTGGAGTCATGGGTAAATCAAGAGATACAGAGAGAGGTGGATTGCTTGCATCAAATAACTCTTCAGATTCTCCAACTGGCAGTGGTTACAATACTGATGTGTCTGAAGATAACCTTCCTTGTGATAGAATAAGTCCCTCTTCAGATATTAACGGAAATTCAGTTTCCGATGAGCAGGTACGTACATATTATGTAAACATGACTGGTGTCAGGTTGTGGGTTTTTTTTTTATTGAAGTGATTAACATTCAAAATTAGAAATTGACAATTTAACAGATGTACCAGCTGAATTTATACTGTCTGTTTGCACACTGAACTTCCAGCTTTCTTGCAAGGTCTCTTAGTGTTGTACTGGGAGAGTTGGTGGACAGTGCTGGTTTAATTTTCTTTGCCTAAAAGCATACAAAGCTATTTCTTATGAATGGTGCACTGTATGGCGTATCAGTGCTTTTCAGTGTAATCACTTTGGAAAATACTTTCACTTTTGACTTTGTGTTTCCTTTTTTTAAGGACGAAGGGGTTGAATCTGATGATCTGAAAAAAGATATACCCTTGATGCCACCTCCTCCTGACTCTTGCAGCATGAAGTTAACAATCAAAGAAATTTGGTTTAGTTTTGCAGCCCCTACCAATGTGCGCTCTCCAGCCCATGTATTTTCAAGGTATAATTTTACTGATTTAAAAGAAAGAAAATGGCAATTCAGACTTGTTACATTGTTGTATTTGGTCAGCCCTTGAATATAGTTTCAATAATTTTTGAAGCTTCTCTGGAAATGAAAACTTTGGATTTTACGTATATGACAGTAACTCTTGCTTCAGTTTTATATTGTTGTCATTTATATTGAAGTGTTACTAGAAAACTTTTAGTTAGATATAATTAAAAGAATACAAGAAAACTAAAAAAAAACCAACAACAAACAAAAAATCAAACAAAAAAACCCCCCACAACCAAAAGAGAAAACAACGAAGAATGCCAGTGAGACTGAAAGCGTGTGGGAGAAAGGCAGGGGAGAGTATTTGTTTTAAGTAGGAGAGATGCTAGAGAGGAGAACAACTCAGTGCTTTTGGTAATCAACCTGATGCTTAAATCCATGATCTTACTGCCATTGCACTATAAAGATCAAGATAAATCTTTCTAAGGTAGTTTTTCATGTTGTGTTTGTGGAACAAGCCAAATATTCCTATCTGTCAGTAGTTTAAGCTCAGTATAGACCTGTAGATTAGAAAATACTTTCCGCGATTTTTCCTGATATTCTTGCCTCAACCCTTCGGCAAAAGTCCTTCATGAAGTAGGGTGTAACAGTTAACGTGGGATTTAGTCAGTGATGAGAATTTCAAGCTGTATGATTTCAGTAAGGAATACAAATGGGAAAAGGAGGGAATAGAGGTAGCAAGAGTTGGCTGGAATCATGAGTCTGTGAGTGAGTAAAACAAAACCTGCCTTAGGTACTTTTTGCCATTTTTCATTTTCTGGGAAATAAGTCTGTGTTTGTTACTTTGTAACATTGTTCTGTCACAATCCACCTATTCAAATGTCATTCATAATAACATTAGAAAATCTTGCTAATTGATGCTGCTGCTGAATGAGAATACCTAATTCTTTTTATTTTTCTCAATAGGCAGCTGAACCTCCTGAGTACTGCAACACCTGCAGTTGGTGCTTGGCTTGTTCCCATTGATCAAGTGAAATCATCCTTAAATAAACTAGAAACTGAAGGAACCCTGCGAATCTGTGCTGTTATGGGTTGCATTATGACAGAAGCTTTAGAGGTAAACTACCTTTAAAAAAAACAATAGACATATCAAATCAGAGCAGTGTAATATGTTATATACAGTTGTTTGAAATTCTGGATATTTTCGCTGACAAACTTACAGCGCCTCCTATGAGCTTTTGCTTCCAGAAATGGTCACAAGAACTCACTACTTGCACTTTTTGCACACAATCTAAACTTCAGTGGAAAAAAATAAGTCAGCTTTTACTAGCAAGGAAGTCTTGCTATTCTCGCAGAAGTGCATCTCCAGGTAAAATAACTGGAGATTCTGCCTTTTGAAAGGAAAGAGTAAGAAATATGGCTGTAGCATCTGGTATATTTTATGAAATATGAAAATGTGTTGAATTATGAAATATTCAGGCTATCTTTCAGGAGAAGATATAAATTTTTGTGTGCTTGCAGTGTGTTGAATCAATGTGTTTATTGTTAGTGGAAGGGAGGACAAGCATAGTGAGGATGGAACATTTTAACAAGAAACACATAGCAGACAAATTTTCTGTTGAAAACTAGGATTGGTAGAGTTCTTATGATACGTTGTGCGTTACTCTGATTTACTAAGGAGCTTTCTTGCATGTAGGTGGTTTTCTGCTGTTCATTTACTTAGCACCATCTAGCGGGAGGGCTTTGAGGTGGTACCCATTGTTGAGGTCCTGTCTTGCAGTGTAAGACTGGCGAGCTTAGGGTCAGGCTACTTTCCTGATGTACTCAAAAATCATCCTTTGCAGCAGTCACTTAATGCTGCCTCCCTTCCTATTTGTTTTCCATACCTATTTTCTAGCATTAAATCAAATTGGAATAAAAAACGGCCTGGTTTTCTACAACTAGGAATAAACAATGTCTTTGAAAATCTCAGTTAGCAGTGTACATGTGTCTGTTAGTCCAGAGGTAACTTTATGAAGTCTACAGTTTGAATCTAGCCTTCTTTTTTATTACTTAATATAAATGAATAAAGATCAAGTATGCATTTTTACATACCACTATTTAAAATAAGGTAGATATCCATGAGGCAAGTCTTTATTGCAGAAGTTCAAAATGGAGTTAGAAGTGTTTGAAATCTTGTGGTTTATGTGTGTGTTCTGTTTGCAAGTATGTTCATATGTGAAAAATTGTTATGTTTTAATCTAGAACAAAAGTGTGCACTTCCCTCTGAGAAGCAAGTACAACAGGCTTACCAAATTGGCTCGTTTCTTGCAAGAAAATCCTTCTTGTTTACTATGTAATATATTGCACCATTATCTTCATCAAGCAAATTACTCCATCATTGAGGATGCCACCATGGTGAGTTACCCTATAAAAAATGGAAATAACTCAGTGTGTTAGTTTCAAATGTAGCAATTCTAGCGTCCTAACTTTCCTTAAACTGTCTCCTAATTTAAGAAATTGTAAATGTAACCCAAACACTTAGATATCCTTAAAGCTGATAAATAGATATGGCTTCTCTCATTTCCTTTTCTTTCAGATCTGCATAATTTTTATCCTAAAATGTAAATGATTGTATTTATTAGGAAATACATGAAAAATCATAAATTGAAAAGGCATGTCTTTAAACTTGCTAATGGCCGTTTTTCAGAGTTCATTTTCCCTAAAGATAGCAGCAAAGTAGTAAAAATTTATGCATGTAGTTTTAAAACTGCTTAAATCTCAATAATTAAGGCAAGCACATACATGAGTTAGCTGATCCCAAATTCTCTCCTTCAGAATGAGTTTTCACATCTTTTAGAAATAGCTGCATCATGCAGACAGTTTAAAAAAAGAACTAGAATTGTAGAAACTTTAAGGCTTAAAAATCTAATATAATTTTCTTGGTGACTTTAGAATGTATACATCTGAATTGTATTGGTAAATAATTGTTTGAACAAACATATTAAGCATAAGGAGGATTGTTTGTTCCTGATTTTTGTGCCATTTCATAATCCAATTCTACAGCTGCCAGATGTAAATGCTACATTTTTTAACATACTCAGCTGAGAGCCCAGTGATCAGAAATAGCACATTTTTTGACAAAAATAGCAGTTTGATTTGTGGTCAAAATAAGTTGTTGTTTTTTTTTTTTCCTTGCTTCAGCACAATTCAGTGATGTAATCAAAATTATTCCCTTTTTTTTTTGCCTCAAATTTATGATTTTGAAATTCTGCTTAACAACAGAGGAAAAACCCCGTCTTTTCAATTTCAGTTCTTCTACTGTCACTTCAGTGCTGTTGTGAATTTTAGTCCATAGTTCAAGCCTTATAATTACCTAAGTACTTATAGTTCCATATTTAATAAACCAGTTTCCTGTTGTTTATTTTGGCCCCTTAGGGTAGATGCTCGGGCAATATAGATGAATGTACTGGGTGTGTTCAGTGAAACTATAATTTTTATCTGTTAGCACTAGGGCTTCTTATATCTGAATGGACATTGTGTGGTGCCGTCATGTTTCTGTCATAAGCCTCTTGAGTACAAAGATTTTAACAGAGTTCTGTCATTTTTGAAAATAATCTATTTTAAAATGCTGTGATAGCCATTTTTGATTTCTTTAATTTTCTTTTAAAGAGTGATGGCCTCCCTGCATTAGTAACGTTAAAGAAAGGCCTAGTAGCCTTAGCAAGGCAATGGATGAAGTTCATAGTGGTGACCCCAGCCTTCAAAGGAGTCAGTTTACACAGACCAGCTCAGCCGGTGAAATTGCAGCCAAATGCCTGCCACGAGCATGAGGATGGACTTGGATTAGACAACGGAGGGGGGCTTCAGAGTGACACAAGTGCAGATGGAGCAGAGTTTGAATTTGATGCAGGTATTTTTGTGTTCTTCTGTCTCCATAGAAGTTCACAGGGACAAGTACCTCCTCTCAGAGTTTTTGCATCTTCTTTAATTTTAATGCTTGGATACATTATATTCTTGTTTTAGAATTATCTTTGTTTTGAAACTGCTGCTGGGAATTATAATTACAGTATTATTAGTACTCATTTGGGGAAAAACAAAACAGGAAACTTTTCTTTCTTCCCACGCTTCGTCTTGTTATTTACTGCACAAAATACATCAACTTAATTATTTGCTAGCTTGGAATTAGCATTTTGTTGTGCAGCTTCTGGCCTTAATTAAGAATTGTAACATGCGATTCGATGAAGTCTCCCAGGAATAGCTTCAAAACTGCTTTCTTATTTGTTCTTTGTGAAGATGTTATTTTTTTTCCTTATTTTTACTCCTTTATATGTTGTAGATTTCTGTTGGCTTACACATTGCCAATTTAACATAAGCTGCTCATTTAGCTTTGTACTTGATACCAATCTGACTAGGTAAGAAGCACAAAAAGGAAGAGCATAAATAATACATGTGAGAGCACTCTTTTTTTTGCTGTCTTAATTTCTTTGTAGCATCTATGTACAGGGCTACTGTTCTCAGGAACACAATGTTTATGCTTGTCTTTCAAGTAACAATTACTTAACTCTGAGGGAAAAATTTATTTGAAAAAGTCAGGAGGGGAATCTGATTTTGGTTAAAAGCCAGGCAGCAATTATCGGCTTAAAGAGAGCAAAACCAAAGGTGTCTGTGTGTGAAACTTGCACACATAATAGATAGTCTTGTTTCCCCATACAATAAAAATGATAAAAATGATTTGCTTGGTTGTAGCTACGGTCAGTGAGCATACAATGCTGCTAGAAGGAACGGCTAATCGCCCTCCACCTGCGGGTGGCTCTTCTGGGCCTGTAACTGGTGCCGAGATCATGAGGAAATTATCCAAAACTCACACTCACAGTGATTCTGTTCTGAAAATAAAGGTAAGTTTCTAGAGACACACACGAGGTGAAAGTGTTTTGTTGCTGGCCTGTTTAGAAGTAATTCTGTAGGCTGCAGATGAATAAATACTTGCTTAAAATTAACTAGCTGTAACTGTAAAACATGGAAGGTACACTCTTTACCTTATAAAAGTGATGCTCAGTCACTTGGCTTATATTCTGCATCTGTTCTTCATTGTTTTTCTTGCAATTAACTTCAGAAGCATGCTTAAAAACTATATCTGTGCATCATTTAATGATGTGCATTAATTTTTATTATTTTTTTGCCTATTTATGGAAGCAGAAGGGAAGAATTAACTATCATTATGCAAAATCTAAGGTTGACTAAGCTTTCCAATAACTTGTGGTAAACTGTGTGTGATTTTTTTCATTCCACAAGCTGTTCAGAAAAAGGCAATTTTATTTTTATCTCTGCTTTCTGAACAGAAAAGTTGTTGTGTTCTGATCTCATATTTAGATCAGACATCCTTTTTGCAGTTTACAGTGTTCTTAATTGGTTTCTTTGTTTTCTCCACAAGGGCATACATCCATATCATTCCTTAAGTTACACTAGTGGAGATACAGCTACGGATTCACCGGTGCACGTTGGCCGTTCTGGAATGGCAGTCAAAGAAAGTCCAAGGAAGGAGAGTCTGCTCAGCTATCTTACTGGGAGTTTTCCCAGCCTGCATAATCTTTTGGAAGGGACTCCTCAAAGAAGTACAACTGCAGTTAAAAGTAGTTCTTTAACAAGAACAGGTATGATGTAGCATAAGTAAGCTAACAAGATGGGAAGGGAGGATTGAGTTTTATTTCAGTAGTTTAGAAAAGGCACTATGTTTTCACTATGAGTTCTCATTTATGGTTAAGATCCCATCTGCCCCCTCCATGCCCCCAGGTAAGAATCATAGTTGTTTAACTATGCAGATCCTAGATGTTGTTGAACGAGTAGTGTGCTGACGTAGTGAGTACATCGTGTTGGGAAAAGAAATTACAAGTAACACAATGAACAAAGTATTTTACTTAGCCTTACTACTTTCTGAGTATAATACAGAATTACTTAAGTGAGTCTTTTTGTGTGAATAAGGAGATGAAGTGATTGTTCTGTATTTGTCATTTTTAGGTTATCTTCTAAGTAGGCCAAAAAGTGGACTAAATCTAACGTTCCAGTAACTTAATTTGGGTATAATTTGTAGATTTTTAGTAGTGGTCTTCTGAACAAATGAACCCATTTGTTTGTAGAAGTTTGAAATATACACACTAAAAGTTTTATGCTCTATATTATTGTTCAGAGTGCATTGTTATATAAAGAAAAATGGTTAAGTTTGATATTGCATTTTCTCTAAAACCTCTCTCCTTTGCTGTCAGGAAATGAACTATTATTCAGAAAAAAAGGTATTTTGATTCTTAATGACTCCTTTCCTCTAATTAATGGTAGAGATGAAAAAATGCAAAGACACTTGTAGCGCAGCATCCCTTAGTTTAATTGTATAACTTCTGTGGTAGTACCTCTAGTGCTTGAGACCTAATTTACTGGAATAAACTATAAGGATTAGGTTTACTTTTATAGTAAATGGGTATTTTCAGTGAAGTTATACTATTGACTTTGATACAACAAATGCTGAAACTTCTAATTTATCTGTATAGGAAATACTGTGGCCACAGACATGTTATCTGAACATCCTTTGCTGTCTGAACCATCGTCTGTGAGTTTCTATAACTGGATGTCCAATGCTGTGGGCAACAGAGGGAGTGTGGTACAAGAAAGTCCGGCCACCAAATCTGGACACAATAGTCTTCCAACAGGTATTGTTAATTACAGCTGAATTTAAGAGATTGTTTGGGGTTGGCTGTGTGTTTACCACACTCTTTCAGAAAGTAATTGAGCAAGTGTTAAGCAGGCATAAATACTACCTGTGGGACCTCTCAGCAAACCATAAAATGAACAAATGTGATTTAAGCAAAGCTCTTGTTTTCATTTCTCTTACGCTGCCTACAAAAATTTAGCTTTTTCTTACATGTGGAACTGTGAACGTAGCTTCCAAAACCTGTGTGTAGCTGCAAAAACCTGCTATAAAATCATCTTCAATAGTAGAGTTCCTTAGATTTTGTTAGTCTAATTTGTATATGCATGTTTTGTAATGAAGATTTTGTACTTTGGAATCCTGGATCTTTCTCAGTTCAATTTTGAGACTAAACATAAGCATCTATTTTGAGAGTAATTTTATTTAGCAATGGGAAGTGGTCAGCTGCTATAAGGGAATGGAGAAAGGAAAACACTCTACAGAAAGTCTTAAGTGTATTAAAGAAACAGATATGTAACAACTTACTGCATTATTCTTGTAGGCCTGTTGTCACTCATAATCCTCAAATGTGTGTATGTTAATTTTCAGTTTCACTAACACTAAATTTGAATTTTTTCTCAATTAATAGACTTTCAACGATAGTGTGTTAATATTTGGCCAATATTAAGTTGTTTTGGTTTTTATTTGGTTTTTAATATTGAACAAATAGTCTGATCCTATAAAACATCTTTGTTTTGTACATACTTCTTAACTGGTGTGGATGTTCAGTAAACTGGAATGTGTTTCTCTGCAGAACAAATCATAGTGTTAGAAGTATAGCTTTAAATTATTTTATTTTCTTCAAAAAAGTTGGGATTTTTCCTCTTGAAATTATAACAGTTTTTTCACAGGCTCATGTTCTTGATACTAAGACTTAGTGATTTTTAACTTGGACATGGCTCTATCCAGGTGACTTTTTTGTGGAGTTGTGTTGTCGTGGCTTTCAGATAAGTGCTGTAAGTTTGAGTTTTGAAGAATCAGGATTAATTTCCATTGGCAAAGGAACTCTGTCTCATAGAGCTTGAGTCCAGTCCACTGCTGCAGGCAGTTCAGCATCTCTCTGCCCTTGTGCTGGAAGTCTGATAGTCTGAAGTCTGATGGCTCATGAATAGAGCAACTGCAGGGAAGTTGGCTGTCCATAAGTCATTTTTATGAAGAGCATGTTTGGCTAGAGATTAGTTTATAAAGATCTAATTAGTGGATCTTGCATTGGGACTGATAAAAACTAGAAACTTGTACCACATTGAAAGCTAAAACTAAGCATCTGCAACTGTAAAAACTTCCATATTGTTGATGGTATAGGCTACTCATACCCTATGCAATACAGACGAAAGGCCTTGGGAAGGAGGACAAAAAGAAGGAAATATTTTTGTGCTTTCCAAATATGTTGGACTATCTCTGTTACCTGTTTCAGCAGTATCAGACTTTCTTTATCCTGAATGCCACTTCCGTGAGGTTATAAACCTGATTAGGGCTGTTACCTTCTATGTGTATGGCACATGTTAATGCTATATAATAAATCTTCCTGAGTTAGAGTTGGTGGTGTTAGAATTTGCTGTGGTGTTAGTGTTCCATGGGTATTCATTTTTCAGGTGTGGCACCCAATCTTCCTACAATACCCTCTGCTTCAGACTTCAACACAGTTTTGTCTAGTGACCAGAACACTTTGGATGGCACACACTCGCAACACAGCACCAGCCAGGATGACATTGCGGGTGTAGAAGAGGGGAATCAGGGGTTTCCTGCTGTCCAGCTAGCAGATGCACAGGTAGGGGTGGTTTGCTGATGTATTTTGGAGTGCTGCACAGAAAATCTATTTATTACATTAAAAAAAAATAATCATCTTACAACAATGAAAATGTCCTGGTTTTGTGTGTGTTGCTGCAAGCTTTATGAATGGTGATTAATGGAGTGTTATTATATAACTTCAAAGAATATGTTGGAGCATTTATGAGAGTAGTCTAGTTCTCCAGAGTACTTTTTACTTGGAGGAGCGTGCAGAAACTTTGCTCCCATAGCTAAGCATTCAGTGCTGACTTAATGGATGGTCAGTCTTTTTACTCAGAAAGTCCATAAAGCGTCTTCTTTTTATTTCCCTTCTTTTCTTTTACAGCACTGTCAATAAAACTTAAAAATGTTCCTTATTTTGTCGGTGATACTGTAAATACTGTAGATCAGCAAATGGTGGAGCATTTATTCCTTTATTCTGATGAAGGAAATATCTAGACAACAAGAAGTAAATCGATGGATTTTGTTTTGTAGGTTGTTTTCAAACCTCTACTAAGTTATACGGGAATTCAGTCTCAGGACACAATGCCGCTCTGCTACAGAATGTACTTCGGAGAGTACCTTTCTTTCTCAGGAACTTTGGACTGTCTAAGAGCAGATATTGTTGATTCAGATACAGCAAAGGAAAGAAAAAGCAAACGAGCTCGAAGGTATGTCTTGTGGTATTTGATAATAGGTATATTGGGTAAAGAAGATAAATCAGTTTTTTTATGTGAAGACATTGGATTCCAAAGCCCTTCCGTAGAATAAGGAGCAATCCTTTATTCCCTTAATCTTACCTGTTTTCTCTTGCTATGGAATGGCTTGGAAACTTCAAGTATTTAAACCTCTGCTGCTTTTGAAAATTGAGATTGGGGAAGAGAAAGCTTGTGGGAATAATACTGGGGGAAATCTGAGAAGCTCTTAAGTGCTGATTTTTAATTACTCCTGTAAATGAGGTTGTTACTTTCAGCACAAATGATGAATCTGCCCCCTGCTGTTCTTGGGCAAAGCTTTAGGTTATGATGGAAATACTGCACACCAAACTAAGTTGACATAGAACTGAATGGTTACTGTGTTAGTAACATGCACTATGAAAAGTTGATTTTTGATACTTAGAACTGTGGTAAGAAGGTGATATCCTAAGGGAAATAAAAGGTTGGATTCAGTAAATCATATACAGCACTGTGGAAAAAGATCTGACTCCCATAAAAAGACACAAGGCAGTAACTTGTACCTTTTTTTTTCCTTAGGCAAGGAGCTGTCAATCTTCCTCCTCTTGAATTCAAACCAGCTTTGATGTTAGAAACTTTCAGTATTAGTGCTGTTGTAATGGAGAAATCCATATGCACACCTCAGAACTCCACCAATGCCCTTTCTTTTCATGACTTGAATAAACGCTATTATAATACTTTTCACTGTAATTTTACAATTTCTTGCCAATCCATAAGCCAGCACGTAGATATGGCACTGGTTCGTCTCATTCATCAGTTCAGTACGATGATTGATGATATCAAAGCCACACAAACGGACATCAAACTTAGCAGATACACAGCTGGATCAGCCTCTCCAACACCTACTTTTAAAACGCGCAAGCACAGAGACTTTCGCTCTTCTGATTTCAGCCGAAGCTCTCGAGGAAGTCTTAATGGTGGTAACAGGGTGAACAACACCAAGAGCAAACGAACAAACAATGAGAACAATAAAAAAGAGTCTCGAAACAAGAATTCCTTGGGGAGGTCAGAAAGAAGAACTTCTAAAGTGTCCAGAAAAGGCTCAAAAGATGTAGTTGACCACATGACTATTCATATGGATGACTCTGACTCTATTACCGTGTCGGAACAGAGCGAACCTTCTGCTGAATGTTGGCAAAATATGTATAAACTATTGAACTTCTATTCACTCATATCTGATCCAACTGGGATTTTAGAAAAGTCTTCTGAAACTTTTGGGCCAACAGGTAAACTAGTTCACAAATCCAGATCACTGCAAGTGTGTGCTTTTGCTCAAGTGTATTCTTCTAAAGCTTCATCATAAGGCAGTTTTTGAAGGTTGCCCACCCCATCTGCTTTATATCAGAGGGGCAAATGGTGAGGATGGCAAGGGAGCTTGTAATTAGTTCACCAAGATAGTGTACAGAAGAAAAAAAAAGAATTTCCTGGCTTTGTAGTATGCTTTGATTCTTTTAGTCCTAGACTTAAGTGTGTGTTAATTGGTTTTAAATTCAGTCCCTTGATATTCTTGCACAGCTCTAAATCATCATTTGCGCTGGGTGTGGGACTGTGTTAGCTCTCCTGGCTAATTGTGTACAGAGTGGATTGAGTTTGTTCCTTTCTTGGTACTATTTTGTGTTTGAGTGGCTAATGGAAATGCTTTTCATTACTATTCAATGAAAATACATTAAGTGCACACATAAACGATTCTGAGGGAGATAACTTCTGCTCTTGGAACGACTGAATAAAAAAGTAATCTATGAACCTAGCTTTGAGAAAAGAGGAGGTGAAATACTGATTTTTGGTAAAGTCCAGCAGAGATTACAGGTGTTTGGGCTATAATTTCACCCAAAGCTTTGACTTCTGGGCTGATTGTTGCTCTCTATTTCCAATGTGTTTTAGCACAGCAGACTGAATTTGAGAGCTGACTTAGCATCATGCTTATTATTGGTGGTGTACTTCGGTTGCTGGAAATAATAAGGGGATAGTATAGTTACTAGTTAGGCTAGTAGTTTGTTGGTTTTTTTTTTGGACTTCTTTTAACTAAAGGATGAAAAATGAGCAAATGTCAAATGAGACTGTCTGCTAAACAGGCAATATCTTTCATGCACAAATTATCATATCCGCAGCTACGATATCTGTACAAAATGTATAAATATAATAACATTTCTTATATTGTTTTTATGCTCCGAGTGTTGAAAAGGAAAACTTGTTCATTGAAAATTTGTAAGAAATTACAAGATTACAAACAAATCAGGATAATTGGAAACTGTCAGAGCATTTTTATTGTATAAGAATAAAATCACATAAATATAAATATTCATGTAACATACGTAAGAATATAACTTTGAATAATAATGGGATCACATTGCTCATTATTGTCCCCATTGTGTCTTGGATTTGGTTCAGTTGCAGTGTTACTAGAGTGGAGTAAGTGAGGCACAGGTAATTTGTCTGAAGAGTTTGCTTAATATGCAAGATCCTTGGTCTCAAGTACAGATATAAATCAGGTATGCCAAGGATTTCTTGTAAAGTACCCTTAAATGACTCCTTTGTATTTCTCTAGGTGTTCGAAGCCCAACCGAACCTGCTTGTAGAGTGGTGTTTGAGAATGAACAGGATAATGGCAGAGACACGCAGAGGAAGCGCAGCCTGGTGACTTCGGAGCCGCAGCATGTCACGCTCATAGTCTTTGGAATAGGGATGGTGAACCGAACCCACCTGGAGGCAGACATTGGCGGTCTAACGATGGAATCTGAACTGAAGAGAATCCATGGCAGCTTCACCCTGAAAGAAAAAATGAAAGGTGGGCTAAGCTAAAATGTTCTCTGCAATTAAGTTCAATGGTAGCTTTATATGTTAATGTGTGGTTACCTATATCAATGTGTACGTATATGCATATGTTTTCTTTGTAAATAGATGTACATTATGTGTTTGTAATATAATAACATTATACGAGTTCCTTTAAAAAACTTACTAGAATGCTGAAGGATTTAAAAAGAATGCAAGATTTTTAAAAAATGCTGTGAAGGAAATTCTTTTAGAAGATAGTCACTCCTTTCATTTTCAAAAGCTTTCTTCTTGTCACGGTTTAAATTTGGTATTACTTAATGTGACTAATAAAGCTATAATTTTTCATTTATTTTCCTGCTGGTATATTTTTGTAAATAGTAAGCATACCTGGAAGTAATTTATTGAATGAAATAGCATTAAGTATCTTGTTTCTTAAAGATGTACTACATCAAAAGATGACTGAGACATGTGCCACTGCTCACATAGGAGGTGTCAATATCGTCCTGCTGGAGGGAATTACCCCAAATATCCAGTAAGTTTGAAGCCGGACAACTTGAAGTTGTTCAAGTCCATAGGAGTGGTATCAGTTGTGTGACAGTAAAGGTATATAGCTTAATATGGAGAAAGCATTAATGGTTTGTCTTCAGGTAGAATCTGCAAAGCTGCAGGGTTCAGTGTCAACCATGCAGCTCCTGCAGAATTGTTCTGGAGTTTGACTCATAAAGCTAATTGCATGTACCTGTTGACAGGAGGCTCTTCTGTGAAAGGCATATCTGAATAAGCTAGTAGTAGTTTTCAGTCTGTTTGCTGTTTTCAGTCTGTTTTCAGTCAGTCTGCTGTTTTGGATATAATTACACGAATGCAAATACTCCTGTTCCTTTCTGTCTCTAGTAAAAGAGATAATCACTTACTCTAGTAAATACAGAACTGGTTGTAGGATCACAGTGTAAAGAAGTGGCCTGACAAAGAAGTAAGTGGCCTGACTGAAATGGGTCCTCTTGCAAAAAGAAAGAAATTAGATTTAATGTAATTGGAGCTTTCTGCACTAATTTTATTTAATGTGGTGTACACATAGAAAACTTTTATCACATCATGTGTATTGTTTCTTATGCTCCTATTTGCTTTTTTAAGCTTACAGTTTCCACTAAGCCATACAAGATTTTTAGGCAGTATTTAACCTACTGGTGGTGATTATTCCCATATAAGATCTGTATTGTTTCTTTAATAGACGTGGTTTTGAACTCCTATGATGCCTGATTCTGTGTGTTATTTTTACAGTTCTAATATCCATTTTCCACTCCTTATATAATTGACACAACGTGTTGGGGTGGGGGGGATATCACTTTTTTTGCATGAACATCTTGAATTACTTGCTCAGCGTCCACGTTGGTTTGGGTTTGTTTTGTTGTTTTTTTTTCCCCAGGATCACAAACTCAAAAAAGGCATGCATTATTTTTCTTTGGTTTTAGCTGAACTTCTTTCTGTTTGAGTTGCAAAACAGCAATTGAACTATAACTCTTTGTAACATAGATCACCCTCACTCAGTTTGAGTGTTATCTGGGTAACCCTCAGTATGTGATCTGGTTTTAGAATATTAAGTTGTAGAAAAGGAGCTAAATAATGTGACGAGTCTCTCTTTTAATTCCTGTTTAGATTGGAAGATGCTATATGGAAATTAAAATATAGAGAATTTTGTTAACTTTCCCAGCTAAGTTGCTTCCAATAAAGGTGTTTCAGAGGGATAAATAAAAGTTCTAATCTGAAAGCCATGTAGTGTTTCTGAAGGCGACTGAAGTTGTTCATGTCTTTTTTACATTGTAATCTTACTGAGCTTCCATGGAGGGAGAGTACAGAAGGAGAGGGGGGAAATAATGATAAATCTTTAACACCAGCAGCAGTGAACAACAAACCAAAACCTTCAACTTGGTAAATTTGAAAGTAAGGGTCATATTGTGGGTTACAAGTAATTAACTGACTAATTTTGCATGAATGTTTATTCTTTATTTGCTTTGTTTTTGTTTTTCTTGCTTTCTCTTCAATCTTCATCTGTAGACTGGAGGATTTTCCTACATCTCCTACAAGCACAGCCAAACAAGAGTTTCTGTATGTTATATTATTATGTTTAACAGTCTTGCCATTAACTCTGTGTTGTGTAGCTAATGGCTGCATTCCTACTATGTGTGATTGTCTAGGCAGATGTTGCTTGAGTATGTTTTAGTTTAACATCTAATATAACTTAGATGAGCTTTTAATGTAGCCTGCTAAATACCTTCCAAAAAAGCCCTTGTATATGTTAACCATCTAGCTTTAGAGGGGCAGATATTACACTATATGGTCACTACTGTAATGCTCGAATGGTTTCACTGACTGTTAAGTTCTTTAGATCTGCTTATATGCTTATTTTAATGAGGTGATATAATGCTGATGAATGTAAAGGAACAGACAGGTAGGATTTGGTTTGAACTTGGTAAGGAACTGCTGTGCTTGGAGTGATGGTACCTGTTGTGATTTTAGCATGAATGGGACCATTCCTTTTGTCTGTCTGTACCTCTGTGCTGGGTTAAATTACATGGCATGCTGACCAGGTTATGTTAACACAAAATATTTTCCTTAAAACTAGGCCTGTGCATTTCTTGCTAATGAAGGTGACCACCTTCATGTCCCCCGAATTCATATGTGCAAATGAAGGTCTTTTCTCTCATGAAAGATGCAATGGTTTCATTCTAGTTGCTTGCTTTCTCCCTAATGCAAAGATCCAGAGGGTTTCACTTGGAGTAGTGGTCAAGGTGGGAAATGGTACACTGGCAACCTACAAGCCCAGTTACACTGAGAAGAAAAGTTACGTAGCGAAAAATTGAGAGGCTCTTCTGTTGTTTCTTTTTTCTTCTCTTTTTAGTTTTTCTTCCCAAAGCAGTATTCTGAGCATGAGTTCCTTATCCTGCTTTAGGCCACCCGTGCTTATCTTTTAGAAAGGCTTCATACAGTTGCTGTTTGCTATGGCATTTGTGTATATTCAGTTGTGGTAATACAGGATTAACTTTAAAATGTCCTTATAGACGGTAGCTCTGGAAGGAGAAGTCATGGACTGTAAAACTGCAAGTGATGTAAAGAAAGTATTCAGGTTTTGGTTCCTTTTTGTCTAGTAGCAACATTAAACCGTGTAAAGGAAGTACTTTTTTGCATAGTGTATCACTGAACAGTTCAATTTATGGCCATGTGACCTGATTAAAAGTATTGCATAAATCTGTGTAGGACAGGTCTGGTAGCGAGTCATAAACACAGTACAGTTTCTAGCTCAAAAAGGAGTCACCTGAAAACTGGAATTTGGGGAGGGATCAATTTATTTACACTGCAACCATCTGCTACTGCCTGAATTTTCATCTGATTCATTGTGGGTAGGTCCTGCGTTTCTTACGGGCTTCCTGCTGACACGTTTTCCCTGTCTCTTTGTAACATTTCCAAAAGTCTGTTAGGTCAAGTGCTATCCTCGCCACCAGTTCTGTACTGGGACAAAGACTTTGGTCACAAGTTTGTCTGAAGAGTGATTATTTATGGCATTGATATGAGAACAAAGAATTACTTCTGAATGTTTTACTGGTATATAACTTAATGATTTTAGTAGTGTTCAACCAGATCTGTTATAGGCGCATCACTTTGGGTAAGCAAACTGCAGATGTGTAATGGTGCACTGCTCATTCCAGATGAATATGTAGCCACAAGGTTGTTCTGCATTTCATTCTGTCATGGAACGAGGCTTTTTGTAGACTAGGCGAGTGATAGTAAAAGTCGTTCGTTGTATAAAATACTGGAATACATTAGCAGAGAAGCACAGTTAATCTTGCTCAAATTTGAGACTCCTGTGACAGCTATATTGGTGTAATTTATTATTATTATGTAATTAAGGAGGTGCTTAAAATGGTATGAATTCACATGTTCAGAATTGATTGCGAATTCAGTACAGACTTCAGCTACATTTACTGTTCATTTCTACGTGAAAATAGGTTGAGACTAGAAAGTCTGGTACAGGTCAGGAGAGGATCTTGCAACTTCCCTGAAGTTGAAAGTGACACTTAAATATAGGTAATGGAGTGGAATCTTGTAGGAAAATGTATCCTTGATTGGCTTTGGAATAGTTCAGTCAGATGGTAGCAGGAAGAGAAGGAAATAAGCAAACATCAACAAAGAAGTTAATATGCTTTGGTTTTTATTCTAAAGAGGTGAATGAAAATAAATCTACCCTTAAGTAATGTTTATTTGTAGAACATTTTTCTGAAAATACTTGTGAATTAAAATTTGTTTCCTCCTTCGTACTTGCATAAATTCTTCGAAATTGTTTCTGCTTGACAGTTTTCAATCCATAACTGCTTGAGGTCAGGTCTTCTGTAGTGGTGAAAATTGAAACATTTCTAGAGCTTCCATAAATTAATCTGCTCTTGATAGGCCTGTGGTTGTGTTACAGTGTGTTTATTTCTTCATTATAAGCAGAAGGATGATGTGTTTTGGGTTTTTTTGTTGTTGTTCTTTTTTGTTTGTTTGTTTGCTTGCTTGTTTTTCCACACCTGGGATGCTTTCGGCTAGCTGATATTTTAACATTAGAATAAGGAACCCTGTGTTAGGACTTCACATAAGAAATACTACTTAGCGAGTAGAATTCATAGAATATTGTAGCTTTCACCATGAAACCAAACTCTCTACAGACAATTTAAATCATGACACAAAATGTATTTTAATTATGTTCCTTAAAATTTAGTATTTGAGAAATTTTCATTGAAAGCTGGAATTTTGGAGTCTAATTTTCAGACATTTTAGCTAATGTATTTTCGTAACTGTATGTTTTTCTCTTAGAGGCTGTAATATTCTGTGCTGGCTACATAATATACATTGGATAACTCTCAGTAACTGAGAAATATTAATATGTTAGCCCATGTATCTTTTTTAATAGGAGCTTAGTGAATTCTGATAAGCCAGAATTTAATTCTGACATCAGAAATTGTCAAGCTTCGTGCAGCTGTATTTTCATCTTGGGTAGCCATTGTGAACCGTATCCTCCTTGATACTAAAGTAAAGTTTAGACTTCATATTTTGGAATGAAACATCAGTCTTGATTCACAAGCCCATTTATCAGTTTTGATGTATTTATTGCTGAGTATTTCCTTGATTGGCCTTCTTGGACATGAAAATCAGATTTTACAAAGTCTTCGTATGAAAAGGATCATTCAAGGTTATTCCTGAAAAGGAGTTGAAATGGAAGGCTTTGAAGGAAAATTTGTCTGTGTATGTGCAGCCTAGTGTGTATAAATTCAAATTATCTTACATTTTGCAAGAATAACAGTTTAACCGGTATTTTTGCGATGCATGACTTGTAGTTCTCTTAAATGTAGTTTAGTTGTTTGTGGCATGTAGTGCATCTGTGTGTGTAAAGTGAAACAAAAAGGAATGTGTATGTAGTTTATAAACAAAATCACTTAAATGAAGAATTTAAAATTCAGCTAACGCTTAAAAAACCATTTTAACATAAAACTGCAACCGTTTTGAAAGATGTGCAAATAAATCCTATTTCCTTTTCGGTCAGAACTGTTGTGAAATGTAGTATTGCCAAATCCCAGGCCCTGTATAGCGCCCAGAGAGGGCTGAAAACAAACAACGCTGCTGTGGTCAAAGTTGGGGCCATCAGCATCAACATTCCTCAGCACCCGGCCACACTGCACAGCATGATGGTGCGCAGCTCTCACCAGCTCTCCAAGCAGATTTCGGATCTCATCAGGCAGCCGTCAACTGCGTAAGTGGTGCTCGTGCGGCACTTCTGAATGCCCCTGGGTGCTACCTGTTTATGAGCTTGTGCTACTTTGCATGTGTGTGGGCTCGTCACACGTCGTGTTAGAATAATAAAAAAGTATTTTCTTGATCTTTGTCTTGGTACTGTAGGCCCCAGCCTACCAAAGAAGATGTTGCAACTCCTTTGCCCTCTGAAAAAACTCCAACAAGTATTAATCAAACACCTGTTGAAACAAATGAATTTCCACAGCTGCCAGAAGGCTTGGAAAAGAAGCCTATTGTTCTGAAATTCAGTGCCATGATAGATGGTATAGCTATTGGAGCAGCGCTCTTGCCCTCTCTAAAGGCGGAATATAAAATGGGAAGAATGAGAAGCCATGGAATGACAGGTAACAGTTCCCTGAAATGTTGAAAACATTATGGCTTTTAGTTTGGCCTTCCTAGCAGCATCCAAGAGGAGTCAGTATTTTTGCTGAGTTACAGTTAGAGCTTTGAATCTTTTGCTTTTGGCTTATTTTTTTGAAAGTGATTTTCAATCAGGTGGGGCCATGTAGGGAGTTCACACTGTTGTTAAACCCAAGTGCCAGAGGCAGAATACAACAGCAGAGAAAGACATGAATGCATTCATATGTAGCTTCCTCCCAGGAAGCTTCCCTCTGCTAAAATAGATTTATGAACCTTGATGAATTGAATTCTGATTTGTAAGGCTACTTGAGGATACTCCTTTATGTTCTCAGTACAGATGAGGTGGTTTGTATGACTCTCTTCTCCATCTAATTGCAGTGAAGTCTTTATTTTCTTTAAAAATTAAGAAAATTCAGAATCACATGGGTGGATTTATAGCTCTAGAGGTGTGTGCATTTCAGTAACATTTTGAAGGTGTGTTTATTAAAAAAAGTGTTCTTAAATTTAAGGATTAATAAAAGATTATTTTGCCAGTTCATACCTTTTCTTTCCTCACCCTCCTTTTACAGGTGCCCAAACTAGATTTAATTTTGAGCTTCCAAGTCACAGATTGCGCTTCACTTCAAAAGTCTCTGCCACTGATATGTCAACCATTCCTCCTTCGGCAAGTCTCAACCTTCCTCCTGTCACTATGTCAGGCAAATACATCATGGAAGAACATGATACTTACTCAGACCAAATTTGGAGCATAGATGAACTACCTGCTAAGCAAGGCTATTATCTACAGGGGAACTACTTACGTTGCGTGGCTGAAGTAGGTGTTGAAGACAGTAGTCATTTTTGATAACTTGTTATTTCCATTCTGTTACATTTCTATATGTGTATCTTGGCATTATTTTAATTATCTGCCCATGCCAGAACTCTCGGGTTTACAGGTTGATCCAAACATAGCATTTGTAATTGCATGATGCTGAAACAGAACTTTCTCAGTCCTTAGTTTGATGAGGAGCCAACATATTAAGCAGTCAAGACCACGATACTGAAGGATTTTGAATATGCTATTTTGTGAAAATAAATAAGGAAAATGTGTTTAGAAACTATTTTTTTGGTGGACAATATTTCTTATTGGTGAAGGTGACAAAAGTATATCATGCTGACAATTCAAGTAAAGTATAGTTTTAAACTGAAAGCTAATACATCAGGTAATGTATATTTTGCAAAAAGAAATACTGAACAAAACTAAAAAGAATTTTATTGTTTCATAAATATTTATTATTTTATGATTAAACAAATTCGGTAGGTAGGAGATGCTATATATAACCTTAGTAAATAATATAAAATTTTCATTTCAAAACACAGTTCTATTTTCACTGATTTCCACAGTTACTTTTCACAGAGAGAAAAGGGATGCTGCCTAAAAGAAGCTTCTCTGTTGAGGTTTTTCTTTAGTCAGAAAAATTATCTGGCATTTGTAATTGAGACATTTGATGCTTGCATCTTTATGGGAAAAAATTTAATTATGCACTGCTCTTTGTTCAACCCATTTGAGTTATTTCCTGGTTGAAGAAAGACTTTAGGATCTTTGAGTTTATTCAGCCCATAAAACAAAAGGGAGGCGCTGCTTAGTAAAGGCAAAACCAAGCCCAAGTAGTTTTAGAAAATACTTGGTTTTTAATTCCATTTTTTAAAATCTTCATGGCAAATTTAAACAATCATAGGTGGACTCCAATTTCTTAGGAATATTCTTTAAGATTAGATTAGACACTTAAAAAGCTTATCATTGAAGATGCTATCTTGCTCATGTACAGTAAATGGAACGATGCACTCTTAGAGCTTGACTGTTCATTTTTGTTTAATTCTGATAATTATTTAGTATCTGTAATTAAGTAGTATTTCACATCCTTCCATGAACCTTAACCAAGTCCTGCATTTTATTGTCCAAGCTAAACCTTCGGCAGTAGAATAAAATTTTTCATATAATAGTGTATGTCCTCCAGCTTTCTGATAGGTATTCACAGCAGAAAAACTGCTAGACAAAGCTACTTCATGTTCTTTATTTTATGCCAATAGCAATACAATTGGACTGAAAACTAAAAATGTATTGTTTTGAGAATATAGGTATGGTAAATGTTTTAAAGTTTTGTTCTGGTATTTTATATTTCTGCAGGTTGGTTCCTTTGAACATAATCTCACAACTGATCTTTTAAATCATTTAGTATTTGTGCAGAAAGTGTTCATGAAGGAAGTAAATGAAGTCATACAGAAGGTTTCAGGTAAGCAGAACACTTAAAACCAACTTTAAGAGTGAGATTTAAACTTTGCTTGATGTCAACGTTATATAGTTCTCTGGATTGGCTATTTATTTCACAGACATCATCATTTTGCATGTAGTGCTCCAAGCAGCAGCAAGAAGCAAGCAGCAGAGCTGGAGTTTAAAGTAATAACAGAGGTGCTGGAAATTTTTGTAGCTTTATCAGAAACAGGACATTTTATTGGGAAGCGGCCTAGTTTGTCGTGCTGGTCCCTAGCTGCTGTGTCTGTCTAGGGCAGGATCTTGGCTGGGTTACTGTCTTTGTTCGCTTTGTTCACCTGTAAAATGCAGGTTGTGATACTGCATTTTGTGAAATAACATCAGTGTATTCTTTAAAAGGAAAACAGCTGTCTCTAGGAAAAATAATACCAATATTGGTATTGCTTACTGTCTCTTCATTACTTGCTTTTCAATTCTTTGCGGTTAACATTTCTGAACTGTATGAAAAATGCATTTGGGGTTCATTAGATTGTTTTGTGTATCATACTGTGTACTGTAGAAATGGCTGGTTTGTTTCTGTCTCTTAAGTTGGCTTCTGTTCTCAAAAAATGTTCAGAAGAAAAATAGTCTTGTCATTAAAAACCCAGTTAGAGAACAGTTGCAAAATCAGTTGGTTCTGTCTGTTCTGCAGTATGCCATTGAAATTGCAGTGAATTGTGTGTTCATCTGTTTGAGTAGCCAGCCAAAGGTACAGAGCACTTATTTTCTTACATAAAAAGCTCTGACTGAATAACATTTTACGCAGCACTTAAAAATAGATCCACGCACTTTCTAGTTCTTTCTGTTAGAGACTTGGTCTCTAACAAGTCTCAAGAACTAAAAGCAAGTGAAAATTCTGGTGATCACTTGTGCCATGCAGCAATATTTTATTTCAGAAAACAAATTCTATCACCCTACATAATTGAAAAAGTACAAAATGACACTATTTTTTTCTGATACGTGACTATTCTGAGGGAAAATGTAAGGACTGAAAGCTTCATTTAACACATTAGTTATTGCTTGATAGTCCTAAAAAAATATAGGAATATAATTTACTGTGGATATTATATGATGAATGAGTAGATGAACAGAAAAGCAAGTGAGTCAAGAACTATGGAAGTGTTTTGCGTAAGTCAAAATAAGAATTGGCATATGGGGATAAATAGTAAATATACCGTGATGTGTGAATATATATTTATGCGTGCGTGCAAATTTGCATAAAAGAAATGTGCAGGTCCAGATAATGTGCCCTCAAGAGGGTGAAGAAGATGCAGTGGAGAAAATGGAAAACGTCACAATCCCTGAAGGATCAGAAGCAGCAAATTTTAAACACCCGGATATTTGTTCCAGGCAAAATATATTAGCATTGGGTAGCAAGAGGACACTTGGGAGAAGAACAGACCCTCAACAGCTGACATTATTTTATTAGAACAATTTTTGTAGAGAACCATAAATTGGTAAAATGGGAAATCTATATCAGATTTCTTTTACAACATTTCTCAGCCTCTAGAATTCGATCTGTCTTCTGTTTTTATGTGAGGAATTTAGTACCATTGCTGATTCTTTGATTTTTCCAGACCATAAATCAGTATTGCAAGTAGCAGCCTGATGGGTTTTGAAATGTTACTGCTACCTTCTGTATTGTGGTAATTCAGCAGGAACAGGTGGTCAGGGCTTGGGGTCAGGTGCTGGGGGCTTTTAATAATGATTTCTTTTGCACTAAAACATTGATTGTATATTATTCTTATATAAAAACTGGGTAAGAACCAATTAAGGTGAAGTTGCACATACTGAACGCTAGTTAATGAACAGAGCAGTTCATAATAATTCCATCTGCAAATTGAGGACAGTGTTGATTTAGGCAGCTGGTGGCTGCTTTTGTACTTGTTTCACTTTTTGTACTGGTTTATGTAAAGATTCAAATCTAATTTCTAATTTAATTTCATTCAAGAACATCGTGTTCCTTTAAGTGAGAGTGTAGGTGGAGAAATTTTATCTAAAAGTAATATCGCCTTTCTTTTTTGTTGTTTTATTTTTTTATCTGACAAATGCTTAATAGACTTAATGAAGAAAAGTCATTGCAAAATAGCCTCTAATATGCATGTGGAGGATACATGAAAGATGAGTTAGTTCCTTTGCTCAGAGCCCTCAGGTTACTGTTGTAATTTCACGTGATCCTAGTTAAGAATGTTGGAGAGCAAGGGGCACCAACAAAAAGAGGAAGAGGCTACTATTGCTATTGGAAGAAGAAAAAAAATCCAGATACAAAATGGTGTGATGAAAACTGCTTGTTTTCTAATTACAAATCACTGTAATTAGAAGAATTGGCATAAATGGAAAGAATTAATGGCTTAGCCTTTTCCAACAGGGAGCACTGTAGACTAAGACTAAATATAGATCAAATCTCAAGGAGAATTTAAACCAGGATTTCTCCTTCAGGTTTGGGCCTATGGGGATACGGAATTTGGGATGAAATGTGCCAGGATGAGGAAGTAAACAAAAATAAAATAACTGTGGAATACTCTTTTCTCCTGTCACTGGAAAAGTACTAACATAATTACAATTTGTCTTTTCAGGCAATTTGCACCGTACTCAGTCAAGCATTTAATTTTTATTGTCAGATAATTAAGAGATACCTCGGTGCAGGAGAGAAATAATATCTTTTTGGAAACTGTGTTACTCCTTACAGGCTTTGAGCCTTCCTGTGGAAAGTGCCCCAGCAGGGAGGAACATGACACTCTGCCTCAATTCTCAGTAGAGAGCTATTAATTATATGTAACAAGCTCAATCTTCACCTTTGTCTTCCATCTTCAACCTGTATTTGTTTATATAAATCATCAACTAGTCACTGTTTAAAATAAGGCTTAATTCACTGTCACCTTTTTTGACATATGTTTGTTTTGAAGTGCTTTCTTTATTAAAACTCTGAATGTGTATATTCAATTTCTACAGGAGGAGAGCAGCCAATACCTCTTTGGAATGAACATGATGGCACAACTGATGGAGAAAAACCGAAAATTCTTCTCTACTCATTGAGTCTACAGTTTAAGGTAATCTTACGATGACAAAAGAATGGTCCTACAGGCTATTAATGGCTTTTGAGTTTTTACCTCAGAGCTTACTGCATCAGGAGTACTCTGCATGAAGAAAAAGAACTTGAGTTTGATTCTCGTAATCTTTAAAATAGCTTAGTGGAATTGCATTGTGAAAAACAATTATGTCCTTTATTTTGCTGTGCAGTTAAAAGGGGGAGTTTGTTGTTGATGATTGGTTTTTTAGTTGTTTCCTCGCCTACTCCCAGTTTTTGTGTCACTGAACCAGATCCTAGTAACTTTGAACCCTCCTTATTCATTAGGGAATTCAAGTGACGGCTACAACTCCCTCTATGCGAGCTGTGAGATTTGAAACTGGATTGATAGAACTTGAACTCTCAAACAGACTGCAAACCAAAGCAATGCCTGGAAGTAGCAGCTACCTCAAACTGTTTGGGAAATGCCAGGTGGATTTAAATCTGGCACTAGGACAGATTGTTAAACATCAGGTCAGTGCACAAAATCTTTGCATGTGATGTTCTTAATAGCGCATGATTAAAAAACCACATAACCAAGGCAAGAGGCTATCTTACATTGCTGGGTTTTTTTTCTGATCTGGCTGTGGAGTATAAAGTCTAGGGCCTTTGGAGGGTCTTTGGGTTTTATTTGGATTTTTTTTTTGGTTAGTTGATTAGTTTTTTCAGGTTATTTTCTTGTTTTTAATAAAAGTTTAAGCATTCTGCAGCACAGTTGTGGAAATTTACTTCCTGAATATGCTCTTGTATTTTGGTCGTTTAAAATAAGTAATTTGAAATAAGTCATTTGAAATAAATTTTTTCACTTGAGTCAAGCAGTGACTGGAATTGAAAATGGAATATCTTCAAAGGGGCTTTGGCTAGAAGAGCAAAAAGGGGAAAGGAGACATTTACTTCTTGTTGTAATTTTACAATTTGTCAAAAGCAGTAATTTGATTATTTTTCCCTGCCCTGAACTCCTCCCTGCTGCAAACTGCTCCCCCTTCCCATTTTTTAAATGTTTTAAGGTTTATGAAGAAGCTGGATCAGACTTTCATCAAGTTGCCTATTTTAAGACAAGAATTGGATTAAGAAATGCTCTCCGAGAAGAAATCAGTGGCTCATCAGATAGAGAAGCTGTGCTTATTACTTTGAACAGACCAATTGTTTTTGCTCAGCCTGTGGCTTTTGACAGAGGTATTGAAGAGACAATTGCTACAAATTTGTTTTCACACTGAGGAGGCTATGTTTTATTTTTCAAAGAGGGTTGATTATTCAATATTTAGTATGTTTCATGTTAAATACAAATGTTAGGTGTAATAAACTACCTGAGAAATTTAGGTGATCTACTTCATGCTAACAGATTAATATTTCCTAACATTAAAAATTCCATTTGCTGAAGTAATTAGTTTTCTGGTGTTTTGGAGGAAGCTGGTTTTGTAAGTTTTTACAAATGAATAATACTGAGAACAGCATCGTTTTTTGTATTTTAGCATGTTAACTTCAGTGCTAAATGATTTTCTTCGTTCATCTTGTTCTTTATAGCATGAGCTTCTTCAATACATCCTGAATATATGTGTGTGTCTATTGTACATACATTGTACTAAAGCAATGAAGAAATCTTAAAAATGAAAAACAAAAAAGGGGGGGTGG
>VZRU01013561.1:83267-115870 GCA_013398155.1 Pedionomus torquatus
TGCTGATGGGTGTTGTACTGTGTGAGAGGGGGGGGGTATGTGTTGATTTCAATTAAGCATTTCTGGTTTCTTCATAAAGCTGTGCTGTTTTGGCTGAACTACAAGGCTGCATATGACAACTGGAATGAACAGAGAATGGCTTTACATAAAGATATTCATATGGCTACAAAGGAAGTAGTAGATATGCTGCCTGGAATCCAGCAAACCTCTGCACAGGCTTTTGGGACCCTCTTTCTTCAGCTGACTGTCAATGACTTGGGAATTTGCTTGCCCATCACAAACACACCTCAGGTAAGCAAAATGTCTAAAGCAACATGACTATTAATAGTCTGTTGAAAGGTGAAGATGTGATCTGCACCTCTTAAGTATAAAAGTGAAAATACTACGTTGCTAGTTGACAGCAGTTTTAAAAAATACAGGAAGCAATTTTTACATTTTTAGGATAGATAATGGTAGATGGCTCTGAGAGAAAACCTTGGACTGTTCCTGTGTTGAACTGGGACTATCCTTAATAGGGAACAATTCCAGAAGAGATATGAGTCATTGTAACAATGTAGAAAGAAATAGTCATAATTTCTGAAAAAGAAAAGGAATAATGAGGTCTGTAACTTAGAAGTCATAATGAAATAACATTTTGATTGAGAATCTTCTCCTGGGCAGCTATGGACAAAGCGCATGGCATTTACGCTGCTATGTGTTACAAATGATAGTAAATTATGAAAAATAAATTCTGGTTTATGAAGTCTTCGGCTGCATATAGAACAAGCATATTTACAGTCCTTTTGCTGGATCAAAAGAAGTTGAGCTTTATAGAAAGCAATATGTGGGCTTATTTGCAGGTAAGCAAAATTATATATGCAAAGGACTTGAAAATAATCAGCCAGTTTGTGTATTTAAGACTCTGCATAATTGTAGATATAAAATTAGCACAAAAATATCACATAAAAATTAAAGCTACTTTGCCTCTTTGTTCCGTAACTCATATACAACACTCTATGAAGAAAAAAGTCAATCCTGGGATTGTGTTCTGTTGTCATGGGATCATATGGTTCATAGCCCTGTATTATCTAGTCCTTGATCAAACATGGATTTTTTCCTTTTTTTCCTCTTTTCCTCTTCCAGGTGAGCTTTACTGGTGGTGCCCTAGTATATTTACAATGTAGGTGTTGCATTTAGAAAACAGCAATGAAAGGCACTGCATGCACAGGTGTGATGCTATTGAAACTTTCTGCAGAGAAGGAAAAATATCAGAAGATACAAGAAGGGGATCAGTTTTCTAATAGGGAAAGATAAACAGCATTTAACGCATGCACAGTATCACTTTGAGATTGCAATGACTGGTAAATTCTCTCTGTGGTTTTATTTTCCAGTCTAACCATACTGCAGATCTTGACACTGGCTCTGCTTTAGTCCTGACTATTGAAAGCACCTTAATCACTGCCTGCTCCTCAGAGTCTTTAGTCAGCAAAGGTCATTTTAAAAACTTCTGTATCCGCTTTGCTGATGGCTTTGAGACAAGTTGGGATGACTGGAAACCAGAAATAAGAGGAGATCTAGTCATGAATGCATGTAAGTGGGTGTGATTTCATATTGGACAAAAGTATTTCACATATAAATTCACTTTTACCCTTTCCTGTGACTTTTAAAACTGCTGAACTTTCCTCCAAAAGATAAAGAAAACGCTTCAGTATTTTGAAAGCAAAATAATGTGGATCTAAAAAGCTGTATTTCTTTGTTAATAACTTTGTTGCTCTAAGTCTCTCTAAAAGCATTAAAGTTTTGTCTGAGAGATGTTGGAAGAGGTGGATGCATGGGTTTTGTAGAATTTTGTAAGATCCTAGTAAGTTTTTAGTAGTTTATATAGATGATTTTCATATATATATGTGTGTCTTTCGTTATGGTGAAGATTTATATGGGATTGTAAATTCATCTAAACTTGGATGTTACCAAGTAGATTCACTTTACTAAATAGTGAAGTCATTCAATGGGAGTTAAAGCTAAACCTCCTATCCCACACCACTCATGCTTTAATTGTGGAGGTGAAGAGATTGAGGTGGAATTTGGAAAGGTTGGTCTAAAGCTACTTTGACTGTCTGCCTAATCAGTGTATGTATGTGCTTCATATAGGTGTTGTGCCAGATGGTACGTATGAAGTGTGTTCTAGGACAACAGGACAGGCTGCAGCAGGTAATACACTTTTTAAATAAATCAATTCTTATATAACTGGAGCATTCGTAAAATATGAAATTTAAATCCTTTCACTGTGTTGTAATTTAATTGGCAGCCTATTTTTTTTTTTTTTTTAGTATCTTGTTTTCCTGGCTAAATTCCTTAATGTGTTTATCTGCCCCGCCTTTTCAAGCTGTTCCAGATTTTGAATCACATCAGCAACACTGATTTTAGATTTATTTTTTTTATCTACAGGAAAGCACACGTTGTTTATGTGTTTGTTCTTGGTTGGTGAATAGTCCAGCAGCAATGTTGTCCTACTGCTTCCTGTCCTAGAGGCTGCTACGTTTTCCAGACCTTCTAATGCTGAGGCGTTGCATGCTCCCATTCCTCCCTCACCTCTTGCAGGGACGGCTTATATTCTTCCCAAACTTGCTCTCTTCCCAGTCTTTCCTACCGAGTTATGTGGACATTTGCCAGAGGCCTCAAAGATCCATGGCAATCTCTCTGTCTTGGTCATCGTACCTGCTGCTTGCTTCTTCTCATCTCTTTGCCCGAATGATGCATCTATGGTGTCTCCTGTCCCTGTGGTTTTGCTCATTGTCCCTCACTTGCTTTTTTGTGATAAGTCCACATAAAAATGAAGCACATGCTGCAACTATTAAAAAATTACCTCAAGTGGAATTGTGAGTGGTGAAAGCCAGCATAAATCCATTTAGAAGTAAGAGCAGTGTTTTGTGTAGTTCTACTGAAAGACATTTCTGTATTTTGACACTGAAAGGTGGCACTCATTAAAAAACATCCTGAGAAGACATGGTATTCAGCAGGCACAGTACACATATATTAAACATCTTCCATTCTGACCATCGTTGTTCAACGTGAAACTGTAACTAGGTCAGCTTTTTCACATGCAGATAGACATCCTTTAGGTTTCTTGCTGCTAGAAATCCTGTTCTGGCATAGTGTTCTTGGCTGCAATTGGAAGAGCTGAAGTTTGTGGTGTTCCCTCTGCGTCATCAGCTTGCCTGAAGGGAATGTATTTTCATCAGGCTTGTCTGTGTACATCACTTGGTGAAGAAATGTTAACCTCATAGCTGTGAAGTATTTCTAGCAAGCATTTCAGTTGTGGAATGTGTTTTTCCCAGAGTGGGTGGAAAAGACAGTTCTTTGTAACTGATAAACACTGCCTTGGCTAATTAATACTTAACTCAGGAGGGAGAATTTTTTGAAAGAGGGAAAAGTGGTTAAACGTTTTTTTTTTTTTTTTTTACACATACAGAAAGTAGTAGTGCTGGAACCTGGACACTGAATGTATTATGGAAGATGTGTGGTATTGATGTCCACATGGATCCAAACATTGGGAAAAGATTGAATGCTTTAGGCAACACCCTCACAACGTTGACAGGAGAAGAAGATATTGATGATATTGCTGACCTCAACTCTGTAAACATAGCTGACCTTTCAGATGAGGATGAAGTTGACACTATGTCTCCCACTATACATGCAGTAAGTGAATTGACCAAAATACGTGCTACTAATTGGAAAAGGCATGACAAAATTTTCAAATGGAGAAATCATAGTCTTGCGTTAAGTCCAGTATGCTACTCCTTATAGCTCATCTAGCTCTTGTTGCAAATTAAAAAAAAAAAGTGTGTTAGTTTTCTAACTCCATATTTCAAAAGCAAGAAATGGCAGGTCATATTTCTGCTGGTGTTTTGTGGACCAATATAAATAACCAAATACCAATCTGGACTTGAAAATATAGAGACACAATACCTAACTTTGGGTGCCTGTATTGGAAAAGCTGTGGCTGTAGATAGGTTTTCCTAACAGGAGAGTAAGTTACTAACAAGAGCAAATTAGAAAAAAAATACTCTGTTTCAGTGCTTCTACCCAACATGCTGCTGGCCTTGCTTTTTGGTTTTCACGTAAAAATGTTTAACAGATGTTCTTTAATGGCTATCTTAAATGTCTCTTGCCTGCCAACAGTGAAAACATTACCCCAGAACACTAATGTTCCTGTTTGTTGTTCAGAAATCAGGTGGAGGTTCATTATGTGGAGATGCACGCAAGCTAACATTTGGGCAGCGGATTGTAAATCACCTGCTGGGTTTGAGCCCCCCAAACCATCGGTACTCTGTTCCTGTAGAATATCTATTGGGGTCAGCGAAGTCTGATTCTCTTCAGTCTAGCAGATCACATATGAAAGCAGGCAGATCCTGCTCATGGGGACATGTATGTAGTAGTTACGGTGTGTCTAACTGAATGATGGGGTTTGGATCACTGGAAAAAATCCAATCAGCTGCCTTTTGAGATGAAACTGATTCTTTTGCATGCACTAGTCCAAATTTTAAGGTGTGAAATTCAATTCGCTTGTTAAACACACAAATATCCAATTTTTGATGAGGGCATTAATTAAATGCTTATTTTAAATAGGAGATTGTTGATCATCGACGGCAGGGAGCTTCTAGTATCCAGACTGGAGAACAGCGAGGAAGAAAATTTGTGAAGCGTTTAGTCGATATTAGAGAACTCAATGAGCAAGCTAAAGTTATTGATGACTTAAAGTAAGTTGGGTTTTGCTTTCACTCACAGAAATATAACAATAAGTGGGTAATAAAAACTACAGCTGATTTATTTTTTCTTTCCTGTTCTCGTCACGTATCTTGTGGCATTGTGATGGTCAAGTGGAAATCGTTGTTTTTATTTAAAACTAAAAAATTGTCCTTCTGGATTCCATAAGAAAAACCTACATAATCAAGTACACTCTTGATTTCCAAAGTGTCAAATTTAGTCTATATTCTTTGTGGTTCTGCATTATGGTGGATGATCAATTTCCTGTAGTTTCGAAATCATAATTCCATCTTGATTTATTATTGCAGTAATTACTTTAATAAAATCTCTTACTTTGTAACTGTAGTAATCTTAGTCTCATTCACTGGAAGAAGAAAAATATTTAAATCAACTATTTTTTGCATCTGGTAGGTGATACTTTAAATCTTCTACACTTTACTTGATAAAACCCTGCAGAAAGAATTATTTCAAATTTCATAAATTTCATCTGAGTGTCTTCTCTGAATTTTATTAATAATTTTTTTGCATTCATGCCTTGTTGGGATTACTGTAAATGGATCTGTCTGGGATGGGAATAGAGAGCTTAGTAATTACATGTTAAATAATGAAGAGACACATTTTACTGCTTTTACTTGGAATAAAATTGCTGCTACAATTCAGAGGGCAATCGTATCTTAACTTTGAATTTTAGGTTAAATCTTTGTTCTAATACAAGTTCAGGAATCAAAATTGTGTTTTGTGCCTGCCTTTTCTCAGTTTAGAAATGCTTCAGTAAACTGTGATTCTTTCAAAGTAACATTTGTTTTACAGAGTATTTTAAATTATTTAGCAGTGTGGTTTTCTGCAGAAGGTAATTTGCTGCAGAAGGCTGTCATTGGTGTGCCAGGGCTTTGAGCTGGTAACAAAAGGAGGATTTTTCTTCTTAGCTTTGCCCTGTATATCTGTTTTTAATTAACAGCTGCCATGGGATTGAAAGTGTATAGAAGGTCCTTAATCTAGTTACTTTACAGCTAGGGCTTTTTGAAACAAGGGAGGTGCTGCATAGCTTTTTTTACTCTCCACATTAGTTAGCATTATGGTAGAACTATTGTTCGTGGGTCTCCTTGCACGCTAATTTCTTCTACATCCTCTGCTCTGCTAAGTCCCTTGGAAACAGAAACCTTAAAACCCTTAAGAGTCCTCATGAGGACAAAATATTATACTTGACAACCAGTTGTATCATGCAACAAGAGTAAATCTTCTGCAGCTGTATTTGGCACTGGTCGTAAGTAACTGCTGAAAAAAAGGAGAAAATGAGATAATTCCCAGAGAAAACAGAATGTCATTGCAACATAAATTTTGAAATTGTGAAAATCATGTTGCCTGTTTGTAAGATACTCAATCATGATTTATCCCCAGAAAATTAGGTGCAAGTGAAGGAACTATAAATCAAGAAATTCAGCGCTATCAGCAACTGGAGTCAGTGGCTGTGAATGATATCCGCCGAGATGTTCGGAAAAAGCTACGCAGGTCCAGTATGAGGGTAAGCAATATTAAATTACTTTAAACAGAACATTAGCACTTATGCTGCATATTTCTTTTCTGCTCATTGATTAAAGAAAAGAAAATATTAGTAATGGAAAAGAAGATTAAGAGTGTCAAATAATTCAGCACTCTCTTTAGTTTTAGGAGAGAGTGAGGAAAGATTTTTCTCCCTTGTAATAACAATGGTAGGAAAATGGAAATTTCAGAGATCCTGTAATGTTTTATTTGCATGCTCACAAGAAACAGGGAGAAAACATTTATTTGAAGTTGCTGTTTACTCCTCCTCTTTGTAGATTTTAAAATGATTCCTTATTGTGCTGATGAATGCAGATGCAGAGGCAAACATGGTAAATGCCAGGGCAAATGATAGATACCTCCTGTATTCCACTTGGCACATGTGCTTTCTCTACATATCTGCTATGTATAAAAACCAGTATAGTTGCCGAGTTAAGTGAGGTAAAAACGAAAACAAGCTACTACACCTAGACACTAGGAGAAACTTAGCAACAACGGTGCTTGCTTTTTGTCAATCCATAAACACACGTGGCTGTCATCCCAGACCCTGATGATAAACCTGGCAAAGTATTATTTTCAGCGTCCTAGTGCATGAGCTCCAAGGATGATGCTTCGTTAATTAGAACAGACCTTTCAAATAGTAATCTGTTAGCAGCTTTTTCTTGGGTGCTCTCATTTTAGTTCATGTTCTTCTCCTACTGTAGTGGTAGCTAGGAAAGATGCCTGTCAAAGCAGTCAGATTATTACCCCTGGGTATACTTTTCTCCTGGCAACAGGATATCACCAATTCCAGCAAGTATGAAAAATAAATGTATACAGAGGCAAGAGGAAGATGCTGACAAATGCTGATAAGAGATGCATTTTAACTATTATGAAGCTTCGATCATCTTTTTACTTAACTGGCACACCTGTGTAAAATAATATTTTACTGTGCCAGAGTTTTTCCTGTAAGTTCTCAGTAGTTGCATTTAAATACTATTTTTGGTTTAGGCTGCCTCCTTGAAAGACAAATGGGGTCTCAGCTACAAACCCAGTTATAGCCGATCTAAAAGTATTTCAGCATCAGGAAGACCACCTCTGAAAAGAATGGACAGAACAAGGTAAGCTTCTGGGAATCTGAGATCTGTGATCACAACAGTGGTTTAAGTTAACGGAGGAAATGTTGGACTTTGGCCTTAGGAGCCCTTTTACTACAGCAAGCGGCGAAGACGGGTGTTTTCCAGAAAGCAATTTTTCACTTTTTTTTTTTTTAAGCTTCTTTTTTGGCAGACTTAGTAGTATGTCAAACAAGGAAAAGTTTCCACTTCTACAAGAACTTAGGGTTTTCTACAGAATCCTGCTTTCAAGACATACTGAAGAAACGTATATAGGGAAAAATGGTATAAAATGGCATAGAGTAAATTGGTTTGGTTCCTATGCTTGATTTGCACTTCTCTGCCTTACATGCTTTTGTGTTGAGAAGGAAGGGAGATTTCTTTCTTTTTTTTTTGTGAATGATCATTTTCTTTTAATCTCTTCACCTGTATCACCTGTATCAGTTTTGTTTCATCATTTAATGGCTGTTACAAAGTGTAGTTGTGTAGTGATGCCTCCTAGCAAAGTTTTTGCTTAGGTTTTAGAATACGTGGATTTGAGTCTATTGCTACTGGAGATCCAGCAGAAGTGTTCATAGTTTGGAGTTAAAAACAGACTACGTTACTATGTATTAAATATAAAAAGTTTGAAATTTAAAAAGTAGAGAGTAGTGTTAGAATTGCATGGGCTTTTTTCCTATGAGAATAGAAATTCTTAATAGAAATTTACTTCAAATTTGAATACTTCTGTAGAAGTGCATGGAAATTTATAAATAATCCAGATGTAAAAATATCAAGCCGAAGATATGCTAGTTAAAAAAGCTTTCTAAATACTCAAAATGAATTCTTCAAGGTCGCCTTGAAGAATCTTTCTTCTGAATTAAGTAGTATTCTTGATAATTAAAGCAGAGCAAGTGTTGAAGGCATGGAAGTTCTAGTTGAAGTTCTGTCAGATGAAAACAACTTTCAATTTACCTTTTCACAAGATTATGTCAAGAGATCCAGAAATTGCATGGAAAAGATAATGGCGCTTTTCTCTTGCTCTGTAAGAAGCACAATGGCTTGAAAAACTTAACAAGTACTTCAGTTGAGAATGAAAAGTAGTATGCATATAGTCTAAGACCAAATAATTAATTTCAGTTTCATCAGGGAATATGTAATCTGTCAACCTGCTTTATTTCCCAAACATCACAATTATCTTATTGTTCTGTAATATCTGCATGTTGACTCAGGATTGAAAAACTTGCATAAAGAAATAAGCAGAGGTTGGCTAGCCATGCTCTACAAGCCAAGTAATGTGTAGCTGCTTTCTCCTTCCTTTTCCTCCTCCTTTTTCCTTCTCATGTACCCTACATACTTCAATTACTATTTTATACTTCCTTCCAAAATCATAAGTACTGAGTGTACTTTTTTTATTGCCTTGTATTTGTGTAGTTTTTTTGCATGAACACAAAAACCTGCAGTGGAACTCCACAAGCTGTTGCCGTTTTGTTTTGCTTATAGCTCTCGACTTGGAGACAGCGAAGACCTCCCGGATATCCATGTAGATGCTGCATCTCCTGGGCCAAGAGTAACTTTCAACATACAGGATTCTGTAAGAATTACTTTATATTCCATATGATTATATTTCCTGTGCCATTTGATCACAAGTTCATGAGATAGGTGTACCTAGGCAGACCTGAATTGCTTATATGTTTTTGTGTGTCTTTTTCTCTGTGTGTGCACACACCTCAGATTATGGATGTGGTTTTGGAAGATAGATTTGTTTGGTTAGAAGACATCTGTGTTTTAGTTTCTTAACACAGAAATTAATTGAAACATTATGAAAAATACTTGACAATGGTATTATTTTAGGCTGATAATTATTATAATATAATAACAATGATGATAATAATAATTATATTACTATATTACCTAGTGGTAATATAATTATTTTATTTTTACCAGAAGTGTGCAAAAAAATCATCTAGTATTTTTTGGTTTTGAATATATGTAGAGTTTTGGAAATGGGTATTGGAGAGTTTGCTGTAACCCTACAGGTATATCCTTCTGTGTGTCTGAAACAGATTGTTGAATCTTTGGTTTTGTTTGTTGCTATGTTTGCTCGTTTTTAAAATGTTCCTATTATGTTGTTTTTGCATGGCTGAGTTTATTGTAATTGTTTTAATTTTATTTTTTTTTTACTTCTAATTAAGTTGAATAAAACAGCTTTGGGGATTGCACAACAATCCAGCTGTCCAAGGGAAGGGTATTTTCAGGTATTTCTGAGAAGAAGCAAGTATTCTTTGCCAGAGAACTAATTTATCTCACAGGGAGCTGCTTTTCAATGTTTCATCTCTTTGCACTCAGCTAAACAGAATGTATATCAAATTTGAAAATATTTAAATATGTATAAATATTTAAATATGTAAAGTGAGCATAAGAACACGACTGGTGGTTGATGAACTTTACAGGGTGTTTCTACACCCTTAGGTAGACCTATAACGTGGTAGTTTTTGTAAAAATAATTATTTGAATGAGGTCTGTATGTTTACAAAGACTTTGATCAAGGCCAATGTTAAGTGATACAAGTCTAGCCTTGAAGTGTGCTTTAGGAGAGGAGCTTTGTGTGTGTGCAGGTGTCTACATATGTTACTTCGTGTTCCAAGATTGCAGGCATCAGCATCAGTACAAAATAATTGCTGGGTGGGAGGACATCTCACACTTCTATTTCTGTTGGAATGCGTATATTTAATGTATAGTAAGATATTTTCAAATAATAGGGAGTATGGAATGTGACAAAACTTAATGTGCAGAGAAGAAATGCTGCTGCCATTAACTGCTTTTAAAAACATGTTTAGGGAAAACTGTAAAGATTATTTTTTTCTTAAAAAAACAATACAACCAAGATCAAAACAAACCAACAAGAGCAAACAAACACCCCGCCAAAAAAAAAACACCCACAAAACACCACAAAAAAACAAACTCAAGGAATAGTAACATAACTTTTTCCCCTTCCAATTCACCTCATGCTCCCAGGAAATAATTATTTTTTTCTGAGAGGTGGAAATAAAACATAGAAGTATGTTTTGCACATTTTAAATGTGAACATATTGAAAACTAACTGTTGTTGTTGTTATATATGAGCCCAGTTAGCTTAGCTCAAGTTTTGTTGGCATAATAAAATGCTATCAAACACTTAAAGGTATCAAATGTTGACTATAAAAAAAGAGAAGATCTTGCTGACATTATAATGCCAGTTCTCAGCAAAGCTCTAATTTGAATGTGCAGACAATGACTGTGTAGGTCTGTAGTAACACTGCCTTAGGCAGTGCTGGTGTTGAACTAACACTTCTGGGTATTTTTCACAGGCATTTAAAGAAGTTAATATTCAAAAATTGCTTGTGACATGCTTTGTGTGAGGAAACAGTAGGCTCTTTTTGGAAATTTGGCCTGAAGTTTGTTCGTTGTTAAAGCGTGTTTGCCCAAGCCTGCAGCCCAGAGCTGCCCAGCGGTGCCATACATTCTGTGTTAGCATCCTGCATGCACGCCTCACTAACGCTCTGGGGCCTCACCCCTCCGCCAGGTTCATGATGATTCCTGCTTTCTTTCTTTCTTTTCTCTCAAAATATTTGTGTAAATTGAAATGAAATGTTTCTGTTCCTTCTGATCATGTGAATTGGTCAGAGCATGATGCGTATTTAAGCGAACAGATTGAGCTCAATCACTAGGCAATGGCAAACGGCTCCCCACCAAGCTTTCATTTCTTTCTTTTTCATTATCCTTCATGCAATTTCTACACCTGCTGTCTCTGTATTATGAGGAACTTGAGAGTGGGAGTTTCTCATAGCATTCTTCCTTTTTTATTTCCAGAGCTATCTAATGCATTTTCGACGGAAACAATATCCGTGGAAATTTACTATCTTTTTGTCTTTTTATAATCAGTTTCCAGAGGAGACAGAAATGGACCTTTTGTCTGTAACTATTGATGGTCCCTCCCATTACTCATCTACTAGCGAAGGCTCATGCTCGGTATTTGGTTCACCCAAAACTCCAGTAGTCTTCTCACCCGGCATTCCCTTCCAGCCTGAAGAAGGACGCCGGGATGACAGCTTATCGTCAAGCAGTGAGGACTCTGAGAAGGAGGATGACCATGAAAGAGAGAGGGCGTACTTTTATAGGAAACCACCGTAAGTAAAGGTCCTAAGGAAGAACACAGAAATTAAGAAAATACACTTGGAATATTGACTGTAAAGCCAATGATGGAGGACTTTACAAGACTGTAAAGTCTGATGGAAGATTGAATTTTGCTTGGAGTGTGTACATAGAAGGCAGGGCAGGTTGTGTTCGGCAGAGGTGACTGTGAGGGAAGGGGGAATTCTGATCTGAAAAGGAAGCAAGGAGGCAACTGTTAGAAATTCCAGGGCTTGGAACAGAATAAAAGAACTTTGAAAATTAGTTTTTTGAGGCATGAAGCAGGTTTTAGTGGGACCAAATGACAGATTTGTCAGATACAGCGTACTTTTAATTTTATCTACTGATTAGGCCTCCACAAAGTGCATGTAATAAAGTAAATATTTGCAAATATGAAAATTATTGCATATGTCTTCTTGTTCCTTTTCTTGATTAAGAATCTGGGAAAGGTGTAATTCTTTGTAGTACTCTATACTCAGAAAGGATGCTTAGTAATGTGCTAATGAAAGGTAGATCGCTGTGTTGCTGTATATCAGATGAGGCTTTTTCCAGAAAAGTTCTTAAAAGATTATATGCTGACTGTGGACATAGTCTAGTAATGTCTCCTCCCATCTGTTCAGATAAATGTCATGCTAATATCTAATCCACAATTGCTCTTGTGCAGGAGCACCTCTCGCAAGAAAGCAACTGGCTTCGCTGCTGTCCACCAACTGTTCACTGAGCGCTGGCCGACAACACCTGCCAACAGAAGCGTGACTGGCACAACCACGGAGAGAAATATTGACTTTGAACTTGATATCAGGGTTGAAATTGATTGTGGAAAATGCGTACTGCACCCTACAATGCTTCAGCAAGAACATGATGACATTAGTTTACGAAGGTAAGAAATGTGTTACTTTTACCCTGTTCTTCATATGGCTACTGGCTGCTTTATTTGACTTTAAGTCCATCTGGTATTTCCACCACTGAAGATATGACCATATGTGCAATAATCAATGGTTCCAAAGCACTGACCTTGGTTTGAAAAGTATAGAAGATGTATGTGCTAGCTTGTTACCATCACTTTATTTGTAGTAATTGTCATTACTTTGTAGCATCACCATAAATCGGAATTGTTATGGCTGAGTATGGCATGCGGAGTTGCGTTTGTCAGCATATACCTGTCTTCCAAATTTGTTGTTTTAAATCGTGTTTTGTCTTTCATAAACAAAATGTTAGGCTTTCAAAGCACTTGGGTTATTAATTTTTTTTTCAGCCTCCGAAGAGGTAACTTTACAACTTAGTGAATATTGACTAATAATGGGGCCACTAAGTGTTTTCTAATGATCTCTGAGGGCTCCTGTTATTTTGGGTGTAATGTATCTTTCTTAATAAAATGCATTTTTAAAATAATCTAAGGCAAGAAAAGCACTTTACTTCTGACCTTAATGAGGTTTGATCTCATCCTCAGTTTTTGAATTCTCCTTTCTACATGTATCTGTGATTGGGGATCCAATGGCAGCTTTACATTACTTTTTAAAATTTGAGATGTTAATAATACGGTGAATTTTAAGGAACTTATTTGTCAACAAAGATAATTCTTAAGTGTAGCATGAGTAAACAAGACTTACTTGTTTTAACTGTAATAAATAGGAACAAATGAGAAATATTGAGAGAAATGCATGGGAGATCTGTAACTAGAAACCAATTTGGTTTTCATCTTTCCAAGACGTTTTTTTCTAAGAATTGATGTAGAAGGAAAAAGAACCTCTTAAGAAGAGAAGAACAGAGAGCTCTTAGAGCAGAGAAGGAAAATTAAGTGTTTTCTGCATATCAAAGAGTTTTCACAGAGCAGGCTGGGTAGTGTAGATCAACTTGACTGTAGGAGTACGGAACACTGGAAGGTGTTTCTCTAATGACATAATAATTTTGTAGATTTTACTGCCTGAAATAATCAGATAATGAAAATGGTGAAACCAGAGTGGGCTAACAGGGAGTAGAGGTCACAGAAATTGAAGAGCAAAGCAGAGATTGAAGTGCTTCCTTATATAGTTAATGCTCAAATTTTTTTTCAGGCATCTCTAGTTTTTTAATATTAGAAATATACTCCTATTAATAAGAGTATTAAGCTTGCTTTAATAATCTGCATTGTGTTTGTTTTAGGAGCTATGATCGAAGTTCCAGAAGTCTGGATCAAGAGTCTCCTTCAAAAAAGAAGAAATTTCAAACTAATTATGCATCTACTACTCACTTACTTGCTGGCAAGAAAGTGCCATCATCTTTACAGACAAAATCTAGTGATGTGGAAACAACAGTGTTTTATATTCCTGGGGTGGATGTAAAGGTAAAAGGAGTATATAACTAAGCAGGGAAGCACTTGCTCTTTCTCTCTGCTCAAGTATGATTTCAAAGCAAATGTATCGTTATGGTATGTAAAGCTCATACATACAGAGCACCTAGGCAAAACCCCTTTTCAATTATGTAGATAGTGCTAAAATAGGAATGATGATTTCTGTAATACTACATTGAAAGATGAGAGGTGCTGTTACCCCAGTTTTCTTAGGGGAGGAAAAAAAATAGTTCTATGTCAAATGGTGCTCCGTAATAAGCAGCATATGTGATATTATGTAATGAGAAGAAATCAGTTCCATTAATAGTTCAGTGTCTAAAACTAGACCTTCGTTTTGGGCATTTTCTCTGATGGGCACTTTGTGTTGTATGCCCTTTTAAATAAAGGAAGATCTGTTCACTGTCAGTAATTTATGGGAAGGGCAGCTTAATAGTTGGCCCACTAACACAAAAAACTGTCTTCTGTGTTGCTTCTTATAGCAGCCAGAGTCTTTGGTTAAAACCCTATATTTTAAGACAAGTGTTCTCTCAAACACCATCAAACCGTACGTTCCCCTATTTTTTTTAATCGTCACTTCTGTCTCCTCATAAGAAAGGACCTCAACAGAAATGTTCCTGTATTTGTGATTTGAAATCCTGTGGAGTAAGAAAAGGAAAAAACAGGTCACGGCTCCGTGGAAACTTCATGCAGTTCAGTTGAGGCAATGCCATAAATTAAATGCTCTTCTCTTGAAACAGCCTGACTTTTCTAGTCTTTCAATGTGGAAGGGCTTTGTGTGTCCATTTTTCAGTATTCCAGCTGTCTTCAGGGATAATAGTTATGCCTCAGGTCCTGCCCCTTGCTTTTTTAGAGAAATTTTTGAACAGTTAAGTGTTCTCTACAGCCTGTGTTATTTTCTTCATTTTCATTGATACTGTGTTATGCACATAGAGGAATTGTGAACTCTTGGAATATTTTATAATTTATTTTTTTAAATGCACTTTTCTGTATGCTGGTGTTCAGCAGTGGAATGATTTAACATACAGTAAGACAGAAAGCAAGCGATGTGGGAACGAACAAATAGTTGGTAGCACATGATATGCACAACATAACAGAGCAGAGGAGCAAGCATTAGACGTTGTTCCTAAATAGTTCATCTCCTCTGGTTCTCTGTTTCCTTGGTATTTTTTTTAGTTACATGGTTAGATATTTTTTAGTTTATTAATTTATCTCTTCTTTTGTACAAATGTTTCAGTGCATGGGCTATATGTATAGGAATGAATTGGAATGTAACGTGTGTTAAAGTGGTATCTTTGTATGCAATGAGAAAAAAAGAATAGAATGGAAGAAGTGACAACAAACTGCTGTATAGAAATTGAGCTACTTGTGTGATCTTTCTTTGCATTCCAGTTGCACTACAACTCTAAGACTTTAAAGACTGAATCGCCAAATACTTCTCGAGGATCCTCTTTGCCAAGAACCCTTTCCAAAGAGTCCAAGCTGTATGGTATGAAAGATACTGCCACATCTCCTCCTTTATCTAGCACTATCCACAGCAAGACTAACACCTTACTTCCTCCCCAGCCCCCACCCATCCCATCAGGTACTTATAGTCAATAACCTAAACTATCCTGGATATATATTTTTTCTTTGTGTAATCTACTACCTTTAGATCTGTCTGCACATTACCTGACGTGCTGTATTTATCAAGTCTTTACCTTTGGCTGCAGAACCCTGATCTCAGAAGTATGAATGCAGTTCATAAAGCTGTGTTTTTAGAAATCTTTTGGCAAACCAGTCTCAGTAATATTTCTGTTGTAGTCAGCATATCCCAGTGATGGGCTTTCACCGCCTTTTCCCTGTTTTCATTTAACAAAATAATGCTTATTCCTGGAAAGCAAATGTTAAGTATCTGTGTAAAAAATGAATGCTGACTGCTTTATTCTTTATAATTTAAGGAGAACAAAAATATTCAGATGAATTCTTATGTCCCTACATCCCTACATGACACTATTCAAAATATACTTTTGGCTTTTAAACACATTCTGGCACACCAGGAACGTATAAATTACTGCTGTCTGGATCTAGGTTATTTCTTTTAGTATTGAAGCAGCTGATTAGACATACTTGTAGTAATCAAAGTACTAGATTAGTGTCCTCAGCTGTTGCAGGCCCTTAAATAACCATGATTTGGAGTATTGCAAGCTTGAATACTTAAAGATTTGTTTTATTGCCAATGATTCCTGTTTTCAAGCAGGAGTCTGTTGTTACATCATGTCAGATCTAGAGGTATGTAGATTGCACCTCCAGCTTCTGAGACATTTACTCTTCTCTCCTTTGGCATTTGAATATCACTTTAAAATAAAAAAATCAAAATTGATGAGCCGGCAGTATTAGTAACTGAAAACAGTTTTCACGCTTTTTTGTGGATTTTTTTCTTTGGTCTTGCTTGTTTGGTTTTTTTTGGGTTTTTTTTGGGTTTTTTTTTTTGTTTTTTTTTTTTTTTTAATGAGACCAACAGAGATGCTGGGAGAGAACAGTGAAATGGGGGCACCTTCCTCAATTATCCATGCTGTTGAACCATTAGTTCTTACTCCTGTTAAGTATCCATCCTCTTAACGATTACTGAATGTTTATAGCCTTGGTTTATATTACTTTTTAATTTTGCTCTGTATTTTCCTATCTTTCCAATCTCTGCCTTTTAATTTTTACCATGTTGTGTGCAGTTACTGAGTCTTGCTGTTTCTGTGTCTGTAAGCTCTATATTTGGTGGGGGGCTTATGGAAATTGTATTTGGGAAACATTTATATGATCATACAAAACTAGGGATTGCAATCACTTCTTTTCTTTATGCATTGTATTTTTATAAATATTTATTAGTTCTGAATAGGTCTGAAACACACTTGGTTTTATTTATATATTATTTTTTCAATATTACTTCTCCTGTAGAATGGAAAAAAAAGTTGTCTTACTGTTTTTGGTCTCCAGTAAAAGCAAGATAGTCACTAAACAGAATAGTTTGCCTAGTGTGAAAATTCAGTGGTTGGGATTGTTTTAGCAGATAAAAGGATTTTTAAGCTCCGTTTGAGTCACTTAAATCATGTCTGTCTTGGAGTATTTAAAATCAGTATGTTAATTTACTTCCATTCTAGTAGCTGTATTTCATAGAGACAGTAATTGATATATGTATATTTTGGTGACTGTGGATCCAAGTGCTAGATTCTTCCACAGGTTTTTCATCTTTTTATTAGTTTATACTCTGGCTAGCTCCAGGTTTTACAAAATGCTGGTTTAGAATCTTGAATTATTCTTTGCAGAAACATAGTAGGACTTGCCATTTGCAGTTTTAATTTTTTGGTGTATTTTCTCACTTTAAACTGATATTCTTGCCAGGCTCATATATATATTTTTTCTAATTCTACCTTCATTTCCAATCAGCTGCAGTTACTTTGCATTGTGCATTTGGAGAAGAATTCCATGTGTCTGACTTCAGTGCTATTTTTTAAAAAGCAAAGTGGTAACAATGATGTATGACAATGAGTGCTTGGTGAAGAACATCTGCTAATGGTATTACGGTCAAGCATGACAGACTAATAGTTGGTTTTGCACAGTTTTCTTAGGGAAAATGTACAGCTTAATTTTTTCTAACCTATTGGTTTATGCTTTTTCAGATGATGATACACAGCATTAGAGGAAACAGCTCTTGGTTATGAATTATCTTCTAGTGTTTATCAGTCAGTTACTGTTGAGTGGTATCACATTAGACAAATTTATCTTTTAAATGTTGCAGCCAAAGGGAAAGGAAGTGGTGGAGTGAAAACTGCTAAACTGTATGCTTGGGTTGCGCTCCAGTCATTGCCAGAGGAAATGGTGATCAGCCCATGCTTACTGGACTTTCTAGAGAAAGCTCTTGAAACCATTCCAATTACACCCATTGAAAGGAATTACACAGGTAATATTTGTATTCTAGTAGTCTACGCTTTTTCTTTTTTGTCTTCTGGTGGCATTGAGCTGCTCTTCCCTTTAAATTCCACTTTCTAATGAATTCTTGTACTTGCTCAAAGCTGTTAGTTCACAGGATGAAGACATGGGACAATTTGATATACAAGATCCCTTAGAAGAGTCTACAACATCACTAGTATCATCCTCAACATCAGCATATTCATCCTTCCCTGTAGATGTGGTGGTTTATGTACGAGTTCAGGTGAGGTTTTATATTAATGTCTAGTGTGATGATACAGTTACTTACTTCAGCAGAAATTATGACATACTTTAGTCCCATGGAGACCAAAGAAATGAGCTATTTTGAAAAGTCACAGAAGTTCTGAACACTTTAAATCATTACTTCTTCCTTGTCTCTTTTGGATTTCTTTGAAAATATATTTTATAACTAGTATTTGTATCCATTTTTTATAGGTACCATTACAGAACAAAAATAATAATTAAAGATTTTCTCAGTACCTATGGAAAATGTAGGAATCTACAGATATCATCTAGAAGGCATTATTCACTCTGTTTAATATTTGATGTGTCTGGGCTTCTTACATGTGTCAGAGAAAAGAGCTATTGCAGAGTGATGCAGAACACTCAGACTTGATCTGAGCGTTGCTATTACATTTTTCTGCTTTGCTCAAAAAAATTTTTTTTTTCCTGGCATAAGTTTGATTATGTTCCAAATTGAACAACATAAGCTAACAGGTGCTTTTTTCTTTTTTTTTTTTTTTTTTATGCCTACAAAAATTCACCACAGCAATCCATAGAGTCTCCTAGCTTTCACGTGCAAGCTCATGTAGCCAAGAACGTGTTGAGAGGAGCTGAGGCTTACGGCATTAGCTCAAGTGGTTCTGTATAAGGTCTTGCATGAGATGAGCTACAAACTGACTAGGGGAGTGAGAAGGGGATGTTCATGTCCTCTGCTGCATCCAGGCTTCCTGTGCCTGAATTTTCCAAAAGACAGGTCCAAATAATAGCCCTGGTGCTGGAGGGATTCCCTGAAATTAATGTCCCTGTATTAACTTGTATGCAGTTATATTACTAATTCTAAAACCAGTCTGAAAAGGCTGTAATTTACTTAGTTTTAAAAAATAAATATGAAGTACTTTATAAACCAAATTTGGGATGTTTTTAGTATTTCCTATTTGTTCACTGAATGCTTTATTTTCTTTCTGTCTTTTAGCCCTCTCAAATCAAGTTCAGTTGCTTGCCAGTATCAAGAGTTGAATGTATGTTGAAGTTGCCTTCCCTGGATCTTGTTTTCTCTTCAAACCGAGGAGAACTGGAAACATTAGGCACAATGTACCCATCAGAAAATGTGTCAGTTGGTGGCAGTACCTCACAGAGTTGCTCAAAGAATTCACTTAGTAAATCTGGAGCACCAGGTAATATTTATAGGAATGTTTATACTACATACAGTTTATAGCATAAATAAATACAATGTTCCATTGTCTGAAATTAGATTAGAAGATAAGCTTTGACACACTTTAAGGCTAAACATTTCCGTATTAGTGAGTTCAGGATGTATTCATGTTCTATCAGTTTCCTGTAAAAGCTTGCACAGGTTATTGGAGTTTTTCATGCATTAGTTGAGTTCAGTCATCCCTTATAAAAGGTTAGCATCAATCCATAGAATATTTAAGCTACATTGCTGCTACAAGGGCATAAGTTGATGTGCATTTGGTCTGTTTAATATTTCTGTTAGTAGTATTATTTCACATTTGAAAATGCTTTCATGCTAAAACTTAACTTTAGCAAAATAATATTTGACTTCAGGTTCATCACCTGGACTTGGCAGCCCTCTCGGCAGAACTCGGCACAGCAGCAGTCAGTCAGACTTGACCACTTCTTGTAGCAGCTCTTCAGGCCTGAGCTTTACCGCCTGCATGTCTGACTTTTCGCTTTACGTGTTCCATCCGTATGGAGCTGGAAAACAAAAATCTGCTGTTACTGTTCTAACCCCTGGATCAGGAGCCTTAGGTACAGAAAGAACAAGTTTCTGTTTTGCTTTAATGAATGTTGTTTAAGTTTGGCACGGTTTTCTGAACGGGGGATTTGAAAAGATCACAGAAGATGAAACTTCTTCCTTTCTATTTCCAGGTAATGTGGATGAGGAACCAACTTCGGTCACTGGCCGGAAGGATTCTTTGAGCATTAACCTTGAGTTTGTGAAAGTCAGCCTGTCACGAATGAGGCGTTCAGGAGGTTCCTCCTTTTTTGAGAGTCAGTCTGCGAGCAAAGCTACCAGCAAGATAGATACTACATTGATAAACATATCTGGTAAATGCTTGTTTCATTTTAATCCCATCTGTTCAGATAAATAAAGAAGTGCTGTTCCCAGTGATTACTTTCAGCAGCTTTTGTAGATGTTATGAGAGCCATCTACTTATGGTGTGTAGTAAAATTTTTGCTCTTTTTGGGTGAAGTAAGCATTGATACATTAAATTGTAACAGTACTTGAAGTACCAATTTGCAAATGCACCTTTTTAGCCTCCCAATTAATTTAATTTAACTAGCGAAACGTGCTCAAATGCGTCTCTGACATCTGTCCCTGTGACTTAATGTGACCCTTGAATATTTTGAGATTGTACTGGCTCTAGCTAGGATGCAGTTAACTTTCTTCACAGCAGCCCATATGGTACCGTGCTTTGAATTTTTGTCTGAAACAGTATTGGCAACACACTGATATTTTGGCTGTTGCTGAATAGCACTTGTCCAGTGTAAAGGCCTTCCCTCTTTCCTGCTCTGCTTGAGAGTGGGCACAGCTAGGGCAGCTGACCCAAACTGATCAAAAGGTTATTCCATAGCATATTATGTACTCAGTAGTAAAAGCTCAGAGAAAGGAGAAGCAGGTGGAGATGGGAGGGAGGTTGGAACTCAGTGATCTTTAAGATCCCTTCCAACTCTAACCATTCTGTGATTCTATGTTGGTGGTTATGGCATTTGTCTTTCCAGGGAGCAGTAAGGTGTGCCAAGTCCCTGTTTTCCAACAGGAAAATCACCCCACAGAAGAATGGAATGAATGAACACCTTGGTGGGCATTTGGCTGTTAGCCAGGGCCAACCTATAACAGAGATAAAGCCTAAATTATTTGAGTCAGCCACAGGGGAAAAAAACTTCAGCAGGCCACCCAGCGCCCTGGTGTGAGCACTCTTTTATGTGAACAACCTCAGATTCTCATTGCTGATTTATCTCTTAATACTTTTTACAACAGAGATTAACTAGTATAATAATAGAACTTTCATGTTAAATTTACTCCCAAAGTTGGTTAAGCTTTCAGTTGTACCTAGTTGGTAAACACTAACCACCCCATTTCCATAGTCCTCTCTTCAGAAACAGCTGATTCACAGCTCTCTTTCATTACCTGAATAGGACAAAATCTTTTACAGACACCCACTCTTTTTTTTTCTCTTTTTTTTTTTTTTAATATAAAAACTAGAAATAGTCTAGTTTTCAAACAGTCTCCCCATAGAGGGGAAAAAAAGTCAAAGTGGATGATGTAGCACAATTAAATGTGGTATTATGGATATGATATACTGTGCCCATTAAAAACAGCAGCTGAATCTTCTAGATAACAGGCTTTTGCCTTAGTGTTCTTCAAGATATTTTCTTTGGTTTAATCTGATATTTGCTGTGCATTATTATCTTCATTCTGGCTGCAGTGCTGCATGTTTAACCCGGTGGTGTAGTTCTGCATTCTGTTCAGTTACTAGCCACCTGGTACCTATGAAGCTACAGTGAGAGCTGGACTCCTGAAGACTCAAGGAACCTTGAAGTAAAAGTGGGGTCTGAAGATTTGTTTATTATTTATTTTCCCCCACTGCACATGGGAACCTGATTTACTGGGCAAAACCAGCAGAATGGTTATGATTAATCTGTCTTTAAAGCCCTCAGATGAGGAGGGCTCTTTGACTCTAATGAACACCTATTAATCAGACTTGGTTACCAAAACCTGTTACTACTGAGAATTTACAGTTGTGTGTATATGCTTTTTCTTTGTCAGCTGTCTGTGATATAGGATCTGCTTCTTTTAAATATGATATGCGGCGACTCAGTGAGATTCTAGCCTTCCCAAGGGCTTGGTACAGGAGAAGCATTGCTAGACGGCTTTTCCTAGGTGATCAGACAATAAATCTGCCAGGTAAGATACTGCTTCTTATTGTGAGAAGCCTTTTTGTACAAGGGGGTTGTAGTAGGAATTTTGAAAACTTTTGTTACCTGTGTATTACACTTGTGACTAGATCTAAATGTATTATAATTTATTCCATATGCAGTCACTCTATTAAGTTTAGTAGAAAATCCTAGAAAGAAGAAACAGAAAATTTCTAAAGTAATTGTTTAAAGTGCTTATATTAATGAACCTTTACTTATGATAACTAAAACTAAAGATAACCTATAAAACTGAAGATAACCTTTAGTTATGAGAAATTAAATATATTTTGACACTTTCCAAATACTTCTTAATACGTGGGAGAATATTGTCAAACAAAAATGAAATAGTTTTTCTGCCTTTCATGAGCTGCTTTATTTCTAGTAGCATCGGGTCCTGGAACACCAGATTCAATTGAAGGGGTCAGCCAGCATCTTTCTCCTGAGTCGTCACGCAAAGCATACTGTAGGACATGGGAGCAGCCCTGCCAGTCTGCTTCTTTTACGCACATGGCACAGTCGCCTAATGTGTTTGGTGAGCATAATGCAAGCAGCAGTATGTCACCTGGGGCAGCGTCGCACAGTTTAAAGTCTCCAGCTGTTACAAGATCCAGGAGCGTGTCTGACTCCTCCGTCCCACAGAGAGGTTAGTAGACAACGATTTCTTTGAAGTATTGCCATCAGGTGTATGGAAAAAGCATGTCATTACTCTTTTGTAGAAAGCAACCTGGGCCTGGGGCTGGAGAGTCAAAGGCTTAGAGAAAGGAAAATATCTGAAATGGATGAATCAAAGCGTACTTTGTTAGCATGCTTTTTATAAAATTGCAGTTTCTCTTACTAGAACAGGAGTTGTTTAGCTGGGTTTAGATGAGTTCTCCAGTTTAATTTGATTGCATTGTCATCTCTTTGGGCCTCTATTCTCATCCAAGCAATTACCATGCTTTTAGCAGAGGGTCAGTATCACGGCTCACAGGTGAGGTCTGGTATTTTGTTTCATCTGAGACTTTGGGCTCATGCTAAGAGGTCTAAATAAGGATAGTTTCTATATAAGAAATAAAGTAGCTTTTAATTTCTTTTACTATAAATTTATGGTAGTGTAGCACTAGCTGTGTAGCATATTTGTGGCATTAGATAGAGACAGGAGATTTAGAATATGGGACTTATTTTCATCCACAAAAGGTACCTGTGACAAAAGAAAGGTAATTTGTTTATTTAGAATGCAAGCAAGACATTATGTATGAACAGTGTTTAGGAGAAGACACGTTTGGAGAAAGACTTATGGCTGGCAGAGTGGCTTGTTCATATGAAGTACAATTTTGTATAGGCTTCTAGAAATTGCCAGGATTTTTGTGAGAAGAGCAAAGAAAACTCTAATATGTGCAATTCTGACTTGGCACTTGGGCAAGTAACTGCTACCTGAATATTCAAATAAGAATAATTCATTTTCTGAATACACTGGTATTTTTAAACAGCTGAATAATGTAAAATATGTTCTTGCATGACTGCAAATTAAAAATAATTTCTCTGAAAAATGTTAGTAAAACAAATGTGTAAAATGAGTCAATTTCTATGACAACTAAAGCAAAACATATTGTAAATCCTCTACTTCTCAGTTATCCTCACTCATAGTTTTGTGGTGGCCCTTAAATATGGTGTTAATCTGTCCTTTTGCAATATGTACAATGGATATACTCAGCAGTTTTTCCTACCATGTGGAATAATTTAAATTTTTGTCTACTCTTTGTTTAGATACTCTCTCAAAAACATCAACTCCATTTAATAAGTCAAATAAAGCTGGAAGCCAGCAAGGAACGCCATGGGAAACACTGGTTGTATTTGCTATGAACCTAAAACAACTAAATGTCCAAATGAATATGAGCAATGTAATGGGGAATACTACGTAAGTATAAAAAAAAGATAAAGCGTGTTTTAACCAGTGGTGTTGGTTTTCATGAAAAAAAGACCATTTTCCCTAGAGACTGTTAACAGTTTGTTGTCTTCTAGCTTTAAAATCCTAACTTCTCCAGTTTTGAACTGTTAAGCCCCTCACAAATGCTGGTAGATGCGTAATCCTGAAGTCACATGCTTAAACCATGTTATTTACTGCTTTCTAGTAAAGAATTTTCAGTTTCTCTCTTGACAGCCTGGATAACAGTTGTCTGTTTTCACCTCTGTTCTAGGTGGACCACCAGTGGTTTGAAAAGCCAGGGTCGTCTGTCTGTGGGTAGTAGCAGAGATCGGGAAATTAGCATGTCTGTTGGCTTAGGAAGATCCCAGTTAGACTCCAGAGGGGGAGTTGTTGGAGGTACCATAGATGTTAATACCCTGGAGATGGTGGGTAAGTTGGAAAGCTGCCAGGTAATAGTATATACTCCAGACAATAAATGTGAAAAACTAAAGAGACGCTGTACCTTGCTTTGTGAACCTGCTAGTATATAAAAACTTTGCATTCTTACCTGTGTACTTTGATATGAAACATCCTTTGAATTGAAGGGATAGCCTTCTGATCAGGGCTGATTCAGTCTCAGTGTTGCCCTAATAGTACACTATGTCGTTGTGCAACCCTTCAGCCCCCTTCAGTGATCTGGACAGATGACAACTGAAAGATGTGATAGAATTTCAGCTTCTTCTAGAATTTCACAAGTGCTTATCATCTGGGAAAAGCAAAACTGGCTTTAAAAAGAGGCTGGGTGTTCTGGTGCTACACTAGTCATGAGCTCCCCGTTCATCTGGGAAAAAAACCCAGTGCTTTCTCAGTCCCTCTGTATCACGTGGATGGCATGAGGGTGATATCACTGGAAAAAAACTTTACTGCTTTGGTTCTATTTCAGCTCATATTTCTGAACACCCAAACCAACAGCCCAGTCATAAAATTCAAATTACCATGGGTTCTACTGAAGCACGTGTTGACTATATGGGGTCCAGTATCCTAATGGGAATCTTCAGTAATGCTGATCTGAAACTACAGGATGAATGGAAAATTAATCTGTATAATGCTTTGGACTCAAGCATCTCTGATAAAAGGTAATACTGCTTCCTGTGTTAAGAATGTAGAATGTTTGATAAGGTCAAATTTGGCCTTATGTCTTCTGTCCAGTATTGCTAACCAAAAATGTGTCTGCTGGAAAGCAAAAGGTTCATTGTTTGTTTTTTTTTGTCTCCTGTCAGTAGGAAATAATATAACTGCTAACGTTCTTGCTTTTTGTAATATCTAGTGAGATATTTGTCCATGGAGACTTGAAATGGGATATCTTCCAAGTGATGATTTCAAGATCAACTACGCCAGACTTAATAAAAATAGGAATGAAACTCCAGGAGTTCTTTACTCAGCAGTTTGATACAAGCAAGCGAGCTTTGTCCACCTGGGGACCTGTTCCTTACCTTCCTCCCAAGACAATGGCCAACAACTTAGAGAGAAGCTCACACGAGCAGTGTAAGTGGTACAAAAACCAATACACTTCCCAAGTAGGATGTTTTAATTGCAACAACTAATCTGAGCAACTTTATATGTGCAAGTATTTCTGTTTGACTTGCAATAGTTTCTTCAATGCGTTCTTCCTGTGAATTGGGCTGGCAATAACCTTTTAATGAGGAATGCAAATGCCTCAAGAACCCTGCTAGGACTGCCATACAATAATGAACTAACTTATGTTATTTTCGGCTTTTAGTTATAAGTATGTATTGTTTTAAAAAAAAAATTATAAAAAGTCTTTTTTGCAGTTTTCAAACCGTTTCAGTAGAGTTGAAATAGACTTCAAAATAGACTTAGAAAACTATTTCCTAGAAAACCATTTGTACTTCAAGTAGCAGTGGAAGTGTGATGTTACTTGTGCTTTCTGTTAATTGTGAGCTGAAACCATAATTTGTCTGAACACGAGTCATTGATTTCCAAGTATGCATGTTTGGATACTCTTAAACTGGAACCATCTTAGATCATACACATGACACAGTGTCCATGACAGATTAGAAAATACTGCTTGTAATTCCATGTTTTATTAAAAATGTAAACATGGCAGCAATTTTCTTGTAACTTTCTAAAGTTTGTTCTTATTATTGCATGTTTACTTTACAGTCTTGGATGCAGCCCATCATCGCCATTGGCCAGGAGTTTTGAAAGTGGTGTCTGGGTGCCATATATCCTTATTTCAAATGCCATTGCCAGAAGATGGAATGCAATTTGGAGGATCCATGAGCCTGCATGGAAACCATATGACGCTGGCTTGTTTTCATGGACCAAATTTCCGCTCAAAATCATGGGCCTTATTTCACCTTGAAGAACCCAATATTGCCTTTTGGACAGAAGCCCAGAAAGTTTGGGAGGATGGTAATTTAAACCATTTCCTCACTTCTCTAAATTCCTCTAAATGAGGAGCTTTAAGACTGTATTGCTGTGTAAGAGGAAATCGAAGAAAAACCTATTTTTAAGACTGAATCAAGATTATTCCCCCTAAATATACAATTTACCTAAACTAATAATCTCATCACCCTCTTTGCCACAATTTGTTTTGTCTGTGGAACAATGCAAAGTACATTTTCAAATATACTATATATGTCCCCTATAACAGGCCTACAAAAAATCTGTCTTGTTAATTGTGTGTCTGTTTATGTAGCCCTTTCTTTATGTATGATGAATTTTGATGGTCTTATTGCTTGTATTTGTCCTTATGTTGAGAAATTTTTACTCTGTAGCTACTCAGGATTTAGATTTTCTGTTTACAAGCTCTATATGAGGTTTTAATGCCACTGCCATACTAACTATTCATGTTAAATACCTCTGTGAGGAGAATCAAAGGGGAAATCCTACTGCACTTACCGAGATGCTTTTTCCATTTTTCTTTTCTCTCTCTCCCCTCCCATGCCTCCCACACCTTCAATGCAGGTACTAGTGAACACTCCACGTATATTGTGCAAACCCTGGACTTTCACTTGGGCCATAACACTATGGTCACCAAACCTTGTGGAGCCCTGGAGAGCCCTATGGCAACAATCACAAAGATTACAAGGCGCCGCCATGAAAACCCCCCACATGGAGTTGCCAGCGTGAAAGAGTGGTTCAATTATGTTACGGCCACAAGGAATGAAGGTTAGACTCACGTTCATCAAGTGTGGGGATTGTTCTGCCTGCCAGGCAGTGCAGATCGTGCTGTTTAAACGCTGCTAAATTTCAAGTGGGCTACAGGGAGAAGGGAATTTGAAATGATGAAAGTTGTTTCTTCTTGAGAACCTTATGGTGAGCTGTGGAATGAAGCACAGCAATATGCAGAACATCTGGAAGCGTTACTGAGCTAAATCCTTTTATAAACTGTGCAGTAAAGCCAAAATAGTTAGTGTACAGGACGTTTACATATCTGGCATTGCAGTAATTCTAGTCTTCTCCTCTTCCACTATGTGAAAAAAATTTTCTTCTTTCACATCCAGTTGTGATCTTGTAACATGAGGATATATTTTACTGTATGTGAAGAATTTATTAAGTTGAAGTTTAATCTTCTGTCACCACTTAAGACTAACAATTGAGAAAATCATCTGCCTAAAGCTTTTCAACCTTCAGCTGCTTCTAGGCCTTAAAACATTTTAAATTTTTTCTTTAAATCATTGTTAATTAGAAAATAAGACTTTCAAGATAATATTAAAACAATTCTTAAAATACCGCTGTCACTATTCCACTCACAAACCGTCAAATCAGTAGATGATATCAAAAGAATTTCTGTGAAAGGATGAACAGCAGAATATGGTATATAGTGAGAAAGGTGCAGATGATAGTTGCTTTAAAAAATATTTTAAAAATATTGACATGCTATACTATTATTTATTCCTTTTGAAAGACACAACAGGATTCAGTGGTTGAAGTTCACAAAAGGGGCACTGTCTGTTATGACTTTGTGTACCCCTCTTTTGGTACATGCAGAGCATTTAAGTATATAAACAACAATACCAACATTTGTTTGTTCGATGTTGTTTGGGGACAGGATAACAGATGTAATCCTCTTAATAATCATACAGTAACAATTTTACAATAAAATAGTAACCTTTCTTAACTTTTTTGTTTTGTCACAATTTTAACAACTGGAAACCAATTCATATGATGTTGCATATGTACAATGGTAAGTCTTGTGACAAAGTAGGATTTCTGGTTAAGTGATTTCTGACAGTGATGCTGCCTCAGTGAATTTAGGTATTACTTGTATTAATCAGAAACATTTATTTTCCTTTTAAGTACTACCATATTTTTGAATATGGGGCACACTTTGAACCCATGCAGTCTATATCTTTTTTAACTGGAAGCTCATTACTAGCACAGAGTTGTGGCAGGGTGGTCAGATGAGTAAAATCCAAAAGACTAACAAGGATTCTTAGAAGTGCTAAAATGTTGCAGTACTGACGCTTATTTCTTACCCGCATATTATGAGATGTATTTTGTAAAAATTTGTCAACCTCTGTGCTGGCAAGAACCTTTTTTTAATGACTGCTGAATTCAGGAATTTCCCATTGTCTCTGTAGAGTTAAACCTGCTTCGAAATGTTGATGCTAACAACCCAGAGAGCAGCACAACAGTGAAAAGCTCAAGCTTACTAAGTGGATTCAGAGGTGGCTCCAGTTACAACCATGAAACTGAAACCATCTTTGCATTGCCAAGGATGCAACTGGATTTTAAATCTATTCATGTTCAGGAGCCCCAAGAACCTTCATTACAAGGTGCAGTAAACATTATTTGTATTTCCTTGATCCAAAGCTATTTTTCATAAATGAGGAGTTAAATACAAATGTACTGTGCTGATCAAAGGATTTAATCTTGAGAATTACTGCAGATCTGCCAGAAAGGATACCATTTCATAATAAAATAGGGGGGGTGTCTGGCGACTGGTCACTATAGAAAAAGCACTTACAAAGAGAAAGGAAAAGGAAAATTTTAGCTAGACTGTTTTTTAGGGGTTTTGTTTTCTTTTTTTTATGAAAATGTTAGAGAGGAATGCTGTTCTGAAAAGGGGAATAGGAGATAGGAACCTAAATTTTATGCTTTGGTTTTCAAAATGTTCTCTTCAGAACTGGTGGAAAATAAGACTTCTGAAGGTATGACATTAATATAGATGTTTATCTTGGTTGAACTGTGGTTTTACTCCTGATCCTACACAGTATTGCTAGATAAGTCAACCTGCTGGATTTTGGGGGTTGTTTGGTTTTTTTTTTGTCAATAGCCGAACTAGCAAAATCTGCTATCGGCTTTTCTCTAAAGCCATGTACTGACAGCGTAGCACAAGCTAGTGATACCGTTCTACATTGACTTTCTACCTTGAGTGTGATCCAAGTTGCTATGTGGTGACATTTCTTTATTTTCAACACCTTTTATAAAATACCAGAAGTTACTCTGATGGGAGAACTGTTTAAAAAAAAATAATGCCGAGGCTGATAAAAACAAATGTTAACTGTGTTCCTTCCTGTCTTTTGAGTCTCTGGTTCAGCAACAGCAATGTCATTTTCAAATTATTTGTGTACAGATTTTGTGTACTTTTACGTATACTGTATGTATTTCTAAGTGTATTGATACTATTTTTATGTGACTGTAGATACAAGTGTTAAACCAAAGGTGGAATGCAGTGTAGTAACTGAATTTACAGACCACATTTGTGTAACTATGGACGCTGAACTGATTATGTTTCTGCACGACTTGGTATCTGCTTATCTAAAAGAGAAAGAAAAAGGTAAGTTGTTATGTTGTAAGGTTACAATCTGCAGCTGTCAGACTATTGGATAGTAAATATTTTCATACTTTTCAATAGAGCTGACTTGTTAAAAATTGCTTTAATTTTTTAAAAATTAAGCCTAGCTGCTTCCATTGAAGTCAAAAGAAGTAGTATTATGTGTTCTTGAAATCTAGACTTAATGTTATGAACTGATAGTTACCTCTTTCAGTTGCTGCTAAGTAAAGTTTAACTATACAATAACAAAAAAAAAATTTACGAGCCATTTCAGACTGAAAGTCAAGAGCTATTTTGACATTTCTTTGACACTGTTCAGAGAATCCTTGATCTTAAACTGATTTTAAGCTAGCTCCTGTACGACTGGAAGCAGAGTAGTTGCCTATAAACTTAAAAACCTTGTAGTGTCACTACTCTGACGTGCCACCACTGCTCCACACCACTGAGCTGTGCTTCTCTCTCTGCCAGGGACTCAATGGCTATACCGTGTAGGTACAGCAGGTTACCTCTAGTGCAGCACCCAGGTGCAGTACACTGCAGAGAACAGACTTACAGAATGTGATCTGCTTTGTTGGATGCCATGACGAATTTGAAAGAAAGCCCATGTATACGGATACAGAGAGAAAGAAGAATCCCACATTCCAGTGTTATCCAGTGTCTGTTACAGTTTTCACAGATTATTGTTTACGAGCGCTTTGTTCAAATCAAAACTGCTTCCCAGAAATCCTGTGAAACTGAAACACACAGTGGTTCTCTCTTTTTCTGCAACTTGTGCCTGTGTTTCTTTAAATGATGTACAAAGAGAATTCAAGTGAGATGCTCGTGACTGACTGGTGTGGGGTTTTTCCCTCTTCCCGTTTCGTAGCAATTTTTCCTCCTCGCATTTTGGCTGCTCGTCCGGGGCAGAAAAACTCCGTTGGTGTTCTTGAGGACAGCTCCACTGACAAAGAGGCAGAGGAAAGCATTACTTACACTACAGTCGACTGGAGGGAATTTATGTGCAATACTTGGCATTTGGAACCCACACTCAGGTAACAAACAGGCTTATCTGCAAAATCTTTGTCTTTGCATTTTTTCTGTTGGTACTGTCCTGAAAACGTCAAGTGTTTCCAACTCGATGCTGTTCAGCTCCTAAGGGGTTGAATTACATGGATGTTGTTACGGATTGGTCTTTGGCCATTGGTGTTGCTATGAAGGATTCCCGCTACAGGGATAATTCAACTATCTGGTACATCAGTTAGTTTCTAGATTAGAATCTGTGTAGATGAAAGATGTTGGAGGCTTTTCAAAATTAGCGTACAATAAAAGTAAACTTACTAAGGACCACAGATTACTGTGTTTCATTGTCCTTCAACAGTCTGCTCACTTTCTGCAATGGTTTCTCATCTTGCAGTTTTCCTCTTCTAGCATTTGTTTTAGTGCTTCTTTAAGCAGTCACCTTAAAATAAAAAGCACTAAGTACTACTTGCTATGTGGCAATTTAAACTTAGCATGAAAGAATAGTGTGTCTAGCAGCAGCTTACTGCCCCTAAGGTATACTGTTAATCACTGAAAATTGCTTTTGTCTGTATCAGGGTTTGTTTTTTAACTTCTGCTGACACTGCTGGAATACCTTAGTGCTCATTTAAAAATCGAAACCACAGATCAACCCAGGCCAAACAAATCTTGACAGTAATAATAAATCAATTGCACCATGATCTGGAGGCAGCCTCGTTTGGTTTTTTGCCTACTCAAGCATCCTTTTCCTCTGAGAGAATGCCCATTGGTCATCTTCTCCCAAGTCACAAGTTATAGGACAACAGGAAATGGCCTTGAGTTGCACCAGAGGATGTTCAGACTGGATATCAGGAAAAATTTCTACTTTGAAAAGGTTATTAAGCATTGGAATGGGCTACCCAGGGAAGTGGTTGAGGCACCATCCCTGGAAGTATTTAAAAGATGGGTTTACATAGTGACGTGGTTTAGTGATGGTTTTTTATCAGTCAGGTTGATGGCTGAACTAGATGATCTTAAAGGTCCCTTCCAACCTAGGCAGTTCTCTGATTCTATGATTTTATCTTCAGCTTGTCTATATAAATTAAGTTTGAAGCAATGCTTGTTGGATTTGAGTCAGTAAATGGTAAAAATGGATGTCTGTTTATAAAAACGCCAGTTGCTATATGTATAGATTTGAGATCGAGTCTCTCCTGTTGATTGTGGTTTTTCAGATTAATATCCTGGACTGGGAGAAAAATTGATCCCGTTGGTGTTGACTACATCCTCCAAAAGCTGGGCTTCCACCACGCAAGGACTACCATTCCAAAGTGGCTGCAGCGCGGCGTCATGGATCCTCTGGACAAAGTTCTGTCGGTCCTCATAAAGAAACTCGGTACTGCACTACAGGACGAGAAGGAGAAGAAAGGAAAAGACAAAGAAGAATACTAAAAGTATAATGTGACAGCAGTGATTCCGTTTGATTTTATCAAAGTGTTTTATTATATTTTAAGAATTTATATATGGTTTAAAGAGAAACCTAACAGCTTTTTGCTACTCTATTTAAAACTTACATTGTGAGTAACTGTTTACTGTGGTACATGATACCATTCTGTATTTGAAGTTATTGCATGATGATGATGATGATGACCAATGTATATTCTGTGAAGGAATAGCTGCAACACTGTAAATCTGCTCCTCGGCATCCACTGTTTTATTATGTGCAATATGATTCCTGCATCTTTAAAATACTTGCAGATTAACTGTGAATTTTCATAAAGTTTATTTGCCATAACACAAACCCCTCGTTGATGTGACTGGTAATTGATTTGTCAATGTAGACTTGTGTAAATTATATATATATATATAACTTATGAAACTGTGATTGCCTTAGTGCTAAAAATCATGTTTATTACACTTGTAATAAAATTTAACTACTGTACAGGGCTTTTTTTTTTT